>VZUA01016003.1:0-36324 GCA_013401035.1 Horornis vulcanius
CAGCACAGGCTCTTTGTATGTTTTAATTTTTCCTGTTTAAAAATGGGAACGTGCAATCAAAGCATTTGTGTGGCCCCGTGGCTGGTGCTGTTCCCCAGGGAGGGACGAGCCTGACTCGTCCCTTCCAGGCTCTGAGGGGACTCCTGGGGCTCTGCAAAGCAGGAGTTGAGCAGGGTGGGGTGACAGACCATGGAATGGTTCTTGATGGGGCACCCACCCCTCCCCAGCTGACAGCCTTCCTTCCAGCAGCAGGGGAATTGTGTCCAGGTGTTTGCACAGCTGGAAGCAGTCTGGTTTTGCCTGACATATCACAGTGCTGCTCATCGCTCCCTGCACCCCTTCCCACGAGGAACCACAAGGGGACCTGGGAGTTCCCCTCCTGCTCTGCTTCCAGCTGGAGGAATTGTACCAACCAAAGGCAGAGTGTGAGCAGGTCCCATCAGTGGGGCCACAGGAAAAGGTGTGGGAAGGTCCTGCTGGAGGCTGAGGGGAGGCAGACAAGGCAGGTGTTGTGTCCCAGGTGTTTCCCTCGGCCTCCCAGGTGGAAAAACTCCCAGCTTGCCCCAAAATCTGAAACAGTCTCTGAAAGGACACAGCTCCATCAGCTGTAACAAAACCTTTTTCTACGAGTTTGACTTCCAACAGCTTGACTCCATTGTTCTTTTTATATACAACTTGTGTATGTGGTGTTTCAGGCAGGGAGGCCAGGGCCAGTGGGGAAGGGCAACAGTTCTGGCTGCTAGGCCAATGGTTCAGAGTCCAGGGTGTTATTCCAGGCTCTGGAGTTTGTTACAGGTAAGTGGGAGTCTGAACTTGTTATCCCCATTATATTTAAGTAAAAATGGGGAAGTTTAAACAACACAGAGGCATTCTGACTGTGTCCAAAGAAACTGCCAAAAACTAATTAACTTGATTTATATAAACTGCTTTTAGTGAATTGTGGTTCAAAAAATGGTTTTATATTAAAGACTAAATGAACACTGCCTATATGCTGCACCAGGCTAAAAATGAAGGTTTATGTTCATCATTGCAATGGAGTAAATAAACAGGAAGCCCCACTCTGGACTGCACCTTTGATTTAGCTGGTGAAATTACACGTGCTGAATATGCAACTGTTAATTAGCACAGCCATACTCTGTATTTATACTCTGTACAGTGAGCAGAACAATCCCAGGCAATGTTGAATCCATGTACTCAGCCACGCTTGCTTTCAAAAGTCTCAGAATGCACAGGCACCTTTTGAGAGCATGGCAGTCCATCTAAATATCATCCAGAACTTCAAATCACCAGGGTAGGAGGGAATTTGAGGAGGAATAGTGAGTAAGTGTCCTTTGAAAGAAATTAGCTCTTAAATGGAGTTGTCATTCCTTTGCACAAGTAACTGTCTGGAGGTTTGGACTTGAAGCAGCTGGGGGTTTTCAGCTGGGAATGTTTTTATTGATGGGTTTTTGTTACATGAGTTGATAGAAAGCATTTGACCATGGGAGCCTTTTAAGTGTCCTTGGTTCCTCGGAGCCCTGGGAGCGCCAGGACATGGCCAAGTGCAGGATCAAACCATGAGGTGCAGATCAAATGTTTTCACTCAGAGAATTCCGCTGATCTGTCAGTGCTCAGTGCCACAGAAGGAGCATCTTTGTTCCCATGCTTTTTGACATGGACATCATCTTCTTAGTAGCTCTTTTGGTGGAAATAGAGTTATTTTTATATCCTAGAGCCTCTGGTCTTTATCTCAATATAGCAGCTAAAGGTTTTCTTTTTTTTACTTGCAGATTTAGGTGTAGATGCCAGATTTTATTAAAAGGTTAACTTTCCTTGCCATCACCAGCTTATTTTTAGTAACTGCTTTCTCCACCTGTTAGTAGAGCAGCAGGCATTACCTTTCAGGGATCCCAGAACTCCATATGGATTTAGGGGGCAGCATTTTGGTGGTGGCCTACCTCAGATAACTGTTGCGTCCTTCCTTTTGGAGTGTTTTTTTTGTTTCATTTAGTTCTGCTTCACCTTTGAAACCATCAGGAGAGCCATAGCTTTGTTTACAGAACTGAATCAGGCAAGGTTGACCTTTTGGGAAAGAGGATTAAATTGGGGGGGACAGTTTTTTTCAGGTTATTTTCACTTTGTGTTTCCTTTTGAGGACATAGGCTTTAGTTTACCCTGTTCATATCATTCTGGAAAGAATTCAGTTTTCTGTTTCTGTTACTATCATCTTAAAAAGCAAAAAGAATGTATTCATCAACAAGAAAAACCCTTTTGGAAAGGGGAGGGAGTGTGTTCTTCCCAAATGTTTGGAAGTCAGCTCCCTGCATATGGAATATTGCTCCTAGATCATTAATCAGGAATCACCCTTTGTGTATAGCATTGTACATTTCTTTGTATGGTATTGAACACTGAAAAATTCAGGAATCACAGCTGCAACTAGCACTTACTCCATGCCATGTAATTCAGATCAGTCAATTATTTTCTCATTTGATCTTAGAGGAATCTTCTTAATTGTTTACATTTATTATTTCTTAATGAAGTTTGAGAATGAGCCCAGCTCTGGTTCTCTTCCTCCTGCCAGTGTCCCTGAGTAGGCACCAATGAGTGTGAGTTGAGAGGTGAAAAACAGGACATCTTATGCAACAGGCATCAGTCAGAACATAGAAAACAAACCATTCTGTGAATGAAAATTGTATGTTCAGATTTTATAAGATTTTGGGTTTGTTTTTTTTTAGCCAGACCAATTTACAGCCGTATATTTTCTTATGGAAGATGTCTAATAACAGGTGCTGTAACACTATTGTTGGGTTTTATTCTCTGGTGATAAGTGTACACAATATTTCTAAGGGCAACTATGTACTGTGATGTAAAAGTCTGGGCTAAAATGTACATAATCTGTGTACATAATTGTGTACTTGATTATAACTGCTGATTGTAAAGATTTAATAAAATGTAAATATTCTGGTCAAGCAGTGCTGAACTGATGCTCATTTCTGCATTGCTGTTGGCTGTCATTTTCAGCAAGGCACTCACATCTTCACTGGCAGCCTCTGGGGGGGGATGGAGTAGGCTCGTGGCTGCCACCCTGGAGAAACCTGGAATTTTTCCCTGGGAAGTTGGCTGAACCCAGAGGTATTGTAATAACCAAAACACCAACTTTTCAGTCTAGAACTGAAACTGGACAGGCCTTCAGCAACCACATCTAATTGGAGTACTTCAACCTTTCTGTGACTTGGGTGTTACTGTTTTGTTTTTAAATATTAAAATCCAGAATCCAGACCCTCAAAAATTTGACTGCTGCACCTGTTCTATTTAGAATGAAAAACACAGGTCTCACTTGGGCCTGATGAGGTGAGTCTTGGAGGGGTGCATCCCTCATCCTTCCTCTGTTATGTGCTCTCCTCACCATCTCTATTCCTGTAAATTTTTTTTCTCTGGAAGTTAGGATTAAGAAAATTAGGACTAAGATGCAGGAGCCCTAAATTCAAATCCTTGTTCAAGTGCTGAGCAGTGTTTATAATATGAAGAAGAAACCATTGCCAAGCTTGCTCAGGAAGTGCTAAATTCCTTCAGCCTCCTGTTTCCTGTGTTCTGGGAACATCAGCACTTGGGGACTGGAGTGTTTTGGAGCAAAGGCCCCTTCTGCCTCCTTCGAGGAACAAGGACACTCTGCAAGTGTCCTGCACCCAGTTCAGGGGTCACAAGAGGTGCTGCCTGTGCAGGCAGAGGGATGTGGTTGCTTCAAAGGCAAAAATAAAACACAGAATTGACAGCCAGGGTGGGCTGTGCCCCTCCCTGTATTTTTATTATAAGAAATCAGGACTATAGAGGTGTTTATTTTGGGGTCTGAACGGGTTCCTGACACTCCCACTCCCCCGGGATGCTCCTTGCATGGGTGGATGCCTGAAGGACAAGGGAGGCGTGGTGGCACCAAGTCCTCACCCCTCCTATTAAAACTGTATTTATTAATTTGTGCCAGTGGTTGTCTTGAGGGCCTCTTGCTCAATTGTCACATTCCCATTTTCCATGCAGGTCACCCAAAGGTGTGACACCCTTCACCCAAAGGACCCGAGCTGCTCTGACTGAAATTCAGCCACAGCTGCTGCTCATCCCATCACATCAGCTCAAAGCTGCTGTGGCAGGAGTTCCATTTTCTCCCCAAGTGCTCCATGGAAAGGTAATGTCAATAAACCTTTCCAGCTGGAATGGAGCCTGTAAAACACTGCTGACCTGAGAAAGCCCACCCGGGCTATTCATGCCCAGCAAGGGCAAATTCTTCTTCCCTAATGCTTTGGTGGAGAGCACAGGGTGATGGGCTGGGGCCCCTGCAGAGGAATTTTAGCCAAAATTGTGCCAAAAAGCCTGTGTGATACTCACTGGTACCCAGAGGTTTTTGGGGAGCAGTGGGGCCACCCTGGGATGCCTTGGATGCCCCACTGGCTGCCACTACAGGACAGACCTGATGGCAGCAGTGCAGGGCAGAGAATGAGAAGCAATCCAGAAAAGCAGATTCATCCTTAAAAAACCCAACCCAAACCCTACCCCAGCATTTCTCTGCCCTTGGCCTGGGGCTGCCATCAGTCAGGAAGGGAATCATCAGGCTGGGAAGCATCTTGGGCACAGGCCTTGGCTCAGGGGATGCTCAGGGGTTCAGGAGGGGACACAGAGCAGCAATATGGTGAGAAAAAGGATGAGCTGGTGGTGCTGAATTTGATGCATTTCAGGATTTCCCTATGGATCTCCTGGCAGGCAGGTTGATGGTATGAGATGTGCTTGAGGCTCCCCTCCCCAGCAAAAGCCATTTCCTCATCATCCTCTGGCCCAGTGCTCCTCAGGATTGAAGAAAATGAGCAAAGAAGGCTTAGAAAGGCCTAAAGGGGGAAAAATCTGGGCAAAAGATGCTCAGATGAGGACAGAAAAGGCATCTCCGCCCCGTGCTGGCTCTCCAGTGCTTTTATGTAATGGAGCACATGGCTCCCCACGTTCCTTGTGGGGCTGGACACGGCTTCTCTGACTGCCAGGCTGGAGCATCCACCTCAAATGATGTCAATCTTCACTGCACTGGCATTACAGCATCATAAAAAATTAAAGAGCTGCTATTTTGGGCAGTAGCTCTCTCCGAGTCAGTGAATAAATGCAGCTCCATATGACTCACTCCGGGGGATTATTAATAGACACAAAAGCAGAATGCCAAAGCCCCAGGAATATGCTCTGTTCCCACACGGAGCTTTCGAGCTTCTCCCAGCAACTGCTCTTGAGAACTTTTTGTCTCAAAATTTACTTTAATATACTAAAAGAATTCAATCTATCAATTTCCCGTTGAACTGGCACCTGGAAGGCTTTAGCAGGGGGCATTCTGCAGGGATGAAGGATGGTTGCTCCAGGCTTCATCCAGGATGGCAGAGCAGCTGGCTGGAGAAGGGGAGTCATTCCAAGAGGGAAGAATCACAGGCTTCTCCTTTTGCTGCCAAGGGTGTCCATGAGGCTGGTGCTGGAGCTGGCTTTTATGAAGGTTCACAGTCCCCCGTGTGCTGAAGATGAAGATGACGATCCTGAGGATGATGATGGTGACTCTCCCATCTTCAAACTCAAAGTGAGCATTTCCCTGGAAGTCATGGGCAGATGTGTGCAGCTAAATTGAAAAGAAGCAATATAATTTTTTTATAAAGCAAAGACATGAACATCTTTGAGTTTTATCAACTTTCCTATCTTGCAGATCCCTGAGCTGGGGCTTCTTTCCTTTTGCCACAACAGCACAGGAACAATAATAGGAATTTCACTCAGTGCTTACCCAACTTTTTGGATGCCTGATCTCCCCAACAACAAAGCAAATAAGGTGCCCTTCCAAAGCCATCCCTGCATTTCTTGTTTCTTCTTCCCCAAACACCTACAGAACTAAATTAAACAGAGAGAGATCAGCCTAAAAAAAATTGTCCAGCAGTACCAAAGCAGGGTCTTGCAGTGTTCAGTTCTCCAAAAAGCATCTTCCATAAAGCCACATTGGCAGAAGTGCCATAAATCCATGCTTTCTCAGTGAACACCCTAGAAATTGCCTGTCCCACAGTGACCTTGGCTGAGATCAAAGCTTTTGCTTTTCCAGAGTGCAAGTGCTGTTACTTCCCCCCTGGGCAGGGGCTGCCCCAGACAGATAAAAGCTTTTTTTGCACAAGGACTTTGTTCAGGCTCCCCAACACCCCACAAAGGACCTGACTCAGGGCATGGTTTTACAGTCATGGAATCCCAGAAGGGTTTGGACTGGAAGGGACCTTAAAAATCATCTTGTTCCATGGGCAACTTGGAATAAGATCCCCTCCTGCCATGGGCAGGACACATTCCACTATCCCAGGTTGCTCCAAGCTCCATGCAGCCTTGGACACTTCCAGGGATCCAGGGGCAGCCACAGCTTCTCTGGGCCCCCTGTGCCCATGATCCCACCCTTTTTGTGCAAAGCCCATATGAGATTTGCTCTCTGACAGACACACACATCACCCAGCCCCTCCTATCCTGAAGGTCTGGTGTGTCAGCCAGGCTGATCTGGAGTTGAGTCACTGCTAACTCCACAATGAAAGTGACAGGAAATTACTGTTGTACAGACCTGGTAAAACTGAAATAGCTGAGAACAGAATATTCATCTCCAGTCCGGTTCTCATGTGATGACAGCAACGCCTTCAGAGTTCAAACACGTCCCCTGGTGCTTCATGGCCCCTTCACCCCTGTCTCATCATGCAGAGTTTCAATACCCCAATACTCTGGGGTCAGCCATCAGCCTGGCTGGAAAGAGGCACCCTGCAAAAAATCCTGGGACGCTGCTGATCTCTGCCCTGCAGCCGTGGCAGCACCAGGTGCCATGCAGCTGCTGAGGTCAGAGCCCACCTGAATGCACAGAAGGGCAGGGTGAGGGCATTCCTGGCATGAAGATTTCACCTCCTGTTAAAGCACTGCTGCTCCTGCTGTTTGCAAGGGCGTGCAGAGGTGCAGGGAGCCAGCCTGGAGCTGTGCAGCCCATCCGTGCCCACAAAGGGCTTGTGGCAGGGGAGGACACAGATGGCTCTGCTGCATCCTGGCAGGGAGAGCTAATTCAGAAGAACCAAACCTCTGACTGAATGCAAGGGAAGAAATTAATGTTAATTGGAGAGTGGAAGGGGCTGGGAGGGGGCACAGGTGAAGTGGAACTCCCAGTGATTAAACAACAGATCCAACCCAGCCCAAGGCTGGGCCTGGGGTAGGCAGCAGCTCCCCAGCTCCCCTCCCAATGCTTGGGGCAGGCTCCAAGGAGGAAAACCAGCACCACTCAAAGGGTTCTGGACAAGGGAGAAAGCACTCCAAGGGAAGAAGGCTGATTGCAAAACCCCTTCACCAGAATTTTCTCCAAGATCCCAGAAAATTATGTGGCACTCAAAAAATACTGCATCAGCCTCCTAAAGAGAAGTTTAGGCCTCAAATCACTTCCCTGGCCCTTCTTTTGAGAGGACCCTTGAAATCCCATTTACAGCCAAGCACAGCATACCAGATAGGAGCAAGATCTCCTTCTCTTCCCAGCCTCCTCCTTTCCATGCTGCTGAATGTATTTCAGCATGAGCTCCAAGGAGAGATGCATTTTCAGCCAGAGTAATCTGCTTATATTATTACAGACCTTCAGCTGCCACATATATTTAGACTTCTAACAAAATCTGCCAGGATTTTGCAAAGGTGGAAGAATTACAGCATGTTCCAGCCTGGTGCCTCCCAGGCAGCAGCAGCCTACCCAGGCCTTCCAATATTGCCATGCACAGGTCCAGCAGGGAGGCTGTAATGCTTCCAGAGCTCTAGAGCACCTGCTGCTGGTTGGAATACAAGCACAGGTAAGATGGGAATTGCTCTTCCTCTCTCACAAAACATCCAGTGCCAGCAGCAGCAAGGAAAATATTAAATAAAAGAACTATTAAAACTTAAGAGGTGGCTGAAAGAAAGACCACGATGTGTCTAACACAGTGTTGTGTGGGGACCTTCACACACAAGATGTTCAGCACCTGGACAAGGAAGTGTTTGAAAAGAACAGCCCCACCTCTCCTGCACTACTGTGAAAGCTTTCCAAAGTGCTTTGCAGAGAAGGGTTTGTGGGACCAAGCCCCAGGACTCTTTATTAATTAAAGTGTTTTAAATAATTGAAATGCAGTCTCTTGACTCTCCCAAATGTAGTCACCTGCTCAAGAGCTGGCGTAAATTATGGAAAAAAATCATATCCAGGAGGAGAGAGACATCACCATGAAGAATTCATCACAAAACCCAACTGCTCTGCAGCACTGAGAGATGCCACAGCTCCAGGAACAGCCATGTGAGGGGAGGGAGGTAGAGAAACTGTCTCCAGGGAGGTCAGGATACTTGGGAGGGGCTGCCTGGCCAATGCAGCTGCTCAAAAGAGCCAGGATTTTGGGAAATCAGAGCTGGCTGGTGGTTTTTGACCATTAAGAGGATAAAGCTGAATATGCCACAGAGGACCCTGACACTGAGCTTTTATAGGGCAAGCTGTTGAAGCTCTTGGGTTGTCTGAATCCTGGAACACAGCAACCACTGGGCTCAGACTGAGGGGGCCAGGGGCCTGGGGAGCCTGCAGAGCTCAGAAATACCTTCTGCCTTTAGGAAACAGCCTCAAGCTGCTGCTTGGAAAGCTGCTCCTGCTGGATGGGCTCACACCCAGCCTTTCAGGAATACCAGCTATTCCCAGGTCTGTCCCCACTGCTCATCCCCTGCCCAAAAAGCCAAAGGTAAACCCAGGGCAGCAGGAGGGAGCTGGGGGTTTCTGGAGATACTCCAGGGACAGCACAGTACTGATGGGGAATGAAATCTTCTCATGTGGGGCTGTCCAGCCCCACTCAGAGTGAACATTCAGGGAAACCTCTTTAGTCAAGAAATTCAGCAATAACTTAGATATTTGCAGAGGTCACAGGTGATCTCTGAGGGACTTAGATCCCTTAGAGGGATCTGATTTTCAGAAAGGCCAGTGGAAAAAGGCCAATATTTGGGCTGAGTGCCCCCTCAAGTGTCAGCCACATCCTAAGAGATGCTAATTAATGCACCCTCAGTCTGTCCACACCCATCCCACAAATGAAATCAACACAATGACAGCAAACCACACTGACAAAGCTTCTCCACTGGATGCAGTGCAAACCCTGTCTTCTTATGGCATCAAAGCTGGAAGAAATATCAGCACAGGTAACAATCTTCTTTGAAATAATAAATACAAAAGCTGTATTTTTTTTTCCTTGTTTTTTAACTCATGACAGCATTTGTTAAAAATATTACATCTGCTTTTGAGAAGGTAATATCCTCTCCATTTAATATGGAAAAATAAACTCTACAGGACACACAACACATCCCCCCAGTTGGCACAGAGCTGCTTTAAGAGATCAGATCCACGGGACACATCAAGGCGGAGGAAAGGTTTGGTCTTCCTTGTCCCCAGACTCTTAAAACATCACGTTGTAGGAATGGTAAAAGACAAGAATACATAAAAACAGTAAAATGTTTATTTTCTTAGAAAAAAAGAGATTCAAAATGATTGTGATCACACTCCCATTCGTGCTCAGCAAAGCCAATACTGCAAGCTTAGTCCTTGATTAAGATACCTTTTAAATGAAACTTTTTTCCTCTTAAATTACAAGTTCCTGCTCCTGTATCACTTCCAGTATTTCAGTGATAACATGCTTTTAATGGATAATAGTTTCTCAGCTTCTTCTCAGCTGAGAAACAAGGCCTGCCATGGCAAAAACATCCCATCTCCAAAGCTTGGAATCACCAGCACTAACAAGCACTCCGGCCCCAACACGGACGGACACACAGCTCAGGGGTGTTTCTTAGATGCTTGGATGTTCACTTATGGAAGCTTGGTATAACACTACCTCATCTGATAGAAAACAGGCCAGAAGCCTCAAGAAAATCAACAATGTCTTTTGGATTAACTTTTAAGGATTTGCTGCATATCTGGACACAGAAAAAAGTGAGAAGTTGCAACAAGTTTTAACTAGCAGCAACAAAAACAGTTCCTTACGAGTTCTTAGCAATATTCCTCATGTGTTCATTAGGAAACACTGTAACTGAATGGAGCATATAATGTGGAAATGGTCTTCTTCTGTTATGGAGTGCTGTTCACTCGAGCAGACGTCCCAAAGGTTGTATCCAGAAGGCTGGGTTGGATCTATTTACACTGGAGGTGCTCCTGGGGTGAGCGCAGAGCTGGCACTATGTGACATCCTCCTCCTCCTCTGAACAGTAGTCACGACCCTGCAGGGACAAAGGCCAGGCAGTTGGTACACAGAGACAGCACACGGCAATAAATCCAGGGAACACTTACTGAAAGCAGCTCTCTAAACTTGGGGGGGGGGTTAAGTTCAGAGCTGGGCAGAAACCTTAGACACAGGGAATTTGCAGGAAACCAGGATAGCAGACACTTCCCTTTCTGTCTCTATTAATCTCATAAACATCATCCCCCCTATACTGAATTCCAAGGGAGATCCAACAAACTGATTTATAAACCTGCTTTATGTAAAGATCCGCCTTGATGGACACAGGCCCGAGATTTGTTGTGAAAGGATAATCTCCAAGGCAAAAGCAACAAAGCACATAATCCCATGAGCAACACAAGGCAGCTGCTGTGAACAAGAATCCCCCATCTGATAACCCCAGTGAAAGTTTAACCCCACAGCAAAAGATACCATTCGTATTGAAATTATGCTTGTACTACAGGGGATTCAGCCTAAGCCTCACAAAACATGGATTTCTTATCATGTTATGCCTTTTATCCCATCCCAAACACAGGTGTGGAGCAGCATCTCTCTGGGTATTCCCCTTGGGATGGTCTGGAGAAGGCCCATCCCACCCCTCCCTACCCAGTTCTTGCAGAGCAGCAAGAAAGGTCCTGCTGGGAGCCCCTGTCCTTGTTTCCCTGCACAAAACCAGCTGGAGCTGGGCTGTTCAGTACAAGCCACCCAGGGTATCTTGCATCAAACAAGTGCCTGAAATGCAGGACCCAAAATCTCAGCCTCTGGACTATTTCCCATTGTTCCTGTGTGCTGGGTGTATCACCTGAGCACCTGGAGGAGGAGAGCCAGAAAGACAAAAAAAAAAANTCTTAACAGAGATCAGTTCATTTAGGACACACAGCTGGGATGCACACCAGGAACAAAGGCTCCAAAACTCTGCAGTCCCAGTGCCAATGGTGGGACTGCAGAGCTGGCTTTGCTGGAGCCCAGACCCAGGAACGTGCAGTGCTCTGACAACTCCCTGTGGCCCAGCACTGAGAGCAGAAGGGTTTCCTAAGTACATTAAAATAACCCCCAAGAGACTCATCAGCCCAAATTCCTACTCAGCAACCACTGACCCAGAAAGGAGGGAAAAAATTTACATTTTTTGGACTAAAAGCTGTGACTCAAAAAGGAATGCTGAAATTCTTTGCAGTGAAGCACCAATCTGTCTGTTTTCTCCAGGCCAGGGACCACATTTGGACAAATCCAGGAGAAAGAGCTGGTGGTGACGAAGGCTTTGTCCAAAATGCCTCAGAGCTGTGAAAGGCAGCAGCAGTGACTGAGGGCTGAGCCCAGGGCATTTCCAGGACATCCATTTACCTGCTCAAGAAGGAGCCCCATGGCTCAGCACTCCCCACTGGTGGCCATCACTGCTATTAAAGCCTCAAGCAGACCCAAACCTGACAGAAGAAAAGCCATCCTGCAATTTACTCCTCCTGCTGTTCTGCTTCTGGGCTTGCACTGTGGCTGCCATGTGCATCAGTTCTCAAATGGATGCCAAGGAAGTGCTCCAAACCAAGGTTCTGAGCAAGTCCTAGCCATGGCACAGACACACCACCTCCCACCAAGGCCTGAAGGCCCCCATGAGCTGGGCTGATCCTTCCAGAAGCATCACTTCCTTCTGCACACTGCTGGGATGGGGACACATCCGTATCCTTCTGGTGATGCTCAGGTGATGCCCACACTGTGGTGAGTCCCAACAGAGCTTTGGTCTAAACATTACTCCCCAAGTGCATTTTTGTCACTAATAAAGAGGTCAGCATTGCTCAGGAAGATCAGAGAAGGAATAAAGTGCCCTGGCATCACAGCCTTCCTTCCCTGCTGCACCAGAAAGCCAAGACAAGGGTTGTGCCCTTGGGGCTCCTTGGGCAGACAGGCAGGGGAGGAAAGGCAGCTTCAGCCCTAATCCAGGAAAATACTTTAAAATGTCCATTTCTGACCCGTTGGTTGTTTCATTTGACAGAGGCTGGAGGAGATGATCCCTTGATCACTGAGAGGCTGCTGTGCTTGAGATGGGCAGTTATCCTGGTGGGGCTGGGAGCTCCTCATGGAAATGGTCAGCTAAGAGCCTGCTGCAACCACACTGCTCTAGTGCAAGTGTCCCTGCTTGCTGCAGGGGTTGGAGCAGGTGGCCTTTAAAGGTCCCTTCCAACACAAACCACTCTCTGATTCTACAATTCCATGACTGGCAGTCAAATTCTGTCCAGGGGAGCAGGCTCCTGCATCCAGAGGAGCCAAAGCACAGAGCAGGTGCTTACTGACAGGAATGCATGGCCCACCCACAGGCCCAGTGAGCTGTGGGTTCAACCCCTGCATGGGCCATTCACTTAAAAGCTGGACTCAATGATTCTTGTGGATCCCTTCCAATTCTGTGATTTCTCATAAGTTTTAACAACTGAAAGTGTCAATGAACTACGTGGAGGAAGATAAGAACTGTAATATGTGCCTCCAAGTCCAGCTAATGCCTGAGGAATCTCATCTCCCACCTCTGCCGTTTCAAAATACAACTGTCAGCCTTTGTAGATGTCCACGGAACACCATGAGTGTTTCTGAACGAGTGAGTGAATTTAAGGCAAATTAAAAAGCAGCCTGATGTTCTTTCCCTGCTGCCTGCACCCAAACCAGAAGGGCTCATCCCCAGTCTCTCCCCTTGCTACACCTCCAAAGTGCTCCCCTCCTGATGCCCCTCCAGGGGATGCTCATGATATCCTTTCAGGGAAGAAAAAGGGAAAGAAAAAATCGCAGGAAAAAGGCCTTTTCCCCATTGTGTGGGTGACAGGCCAATAAACAACATTTTACAAGGGGCTCAATGGCCCCTTGTGCTGGAGGACTGGGCCAGGCAGGGGAGGGACAGGAGGACAAGGACGGAGGGGAAGCAGGGGAGGGAGAGGAGGCAGGGGAGGGAGAGAAGGCAGGGGAGGGAGAGAAGGCAGGGGAGGAAAAGGAGGCAGGAGAGGCAGAGGAGGAAGAGCAGGCCTTTCCCCACGGGCTGGTGGGGCTGGGGACACAGTGGCCCCTTTGAGGGGCCCGGCTGGGCAGCCCCCGCCCCGCTCCGCGCTGGGAACCCTTTTCATCAGGCTGGTTTTGTTTACAGCGCTCTTAGAAAGGACGGGAAGAAAATGCCGGAGGCGGCACTAAATCATTGTATACTGTGCTAATTTTTGTCCGTTTCTCATTTTGTTAGGGAAAAATCAATGGAGTCATTAAGAGCAATCCACTTTGCTAATGAGTTTCAGCCTAATCACTGTGCCCTCGCATAGGCTGGGTTGGCAGCCGTTCCCAAGGGCACTCCCTCCATCCCATACAAGGAGCTGCTTTGTGTCCACTCCCCGCTTCCATGCCCAGCGTTACTAACGAGGGATGCAGGAGCTGCTGCCGGCCATCCTTCCCACGGGCTGGGGATTCTCCCACCAGCTCCCGGGGCCAGGTGAGTGGAGAAATCCCTGCACACCCACCCCAACACCAGTGCTGGTGCCCAAAGCTGACCCACAGTGATCTCCCCCATGGGGACAGCAATACCATGTCCCAGGCTCGGGGTACCCATCAGAGCTCATAGCAGCACATCTTCACATTTTTTAATATCATTTTTGTCCATGACATGTTTGCACTGTGATTATTTTTTTTACAAATCACAGTAGCCATGTAGGAGAGAGTTTATGATGATGGGACCAGTGATGGCTTTCTTGTGGTACAGCTGCCCAGGATTGTTTTGCCACAGTCCCTTTTGAACCACAATGCCAGAGGTGCTTCTCTTGTGGGGTTACAATCCCCAAATATAATCCCAGGAATTGCTTGTCAGTTGTTCCATTACCCCTCAGCCTTTTTCCTACAGGGAGATAATTGCCTACACACTCTGCCCCAGCCTCCAGTAGTAACACACACTTCAAGGAGATAATTCCTCCAGCTCACTGTACTGCTCCACGTAGGATTCAGAGACAGCAGCTGTTCCTCCAACCATTTTCCAGGACAGTCATCATCAAGATGTTTTTGCTAGCAAGCACTAAATGGGTAAATTTTTCACAGTCAAGACGTCATATGTTATAGCTTTTAATTTTTATTTCTCTTTATTTCACACAAGCCCTGGTGGGTCAGGGTCCCTTCAAGGCAATGGACCTGAGCTCACAGGGCTGTGCTCAGGATCAACTCTGCTCTGAGCCACCCTGTGCAATTCCTGGAATCCCAGAAGGGTTTGGGTGGGAAGGGACCTTCAAGCTCATCCCAGTGACACTCCCTGCCATGAGCAGGGACACCTTCCACTGTCCCAGGGTGCTCCAAGCCCCATCCAAGCTGGCCTTGGACACTTCCAGGGATCCAGGGGCAGCCACAGCCTCTCTGGCACCCTGTGCCAGGGTCCTCCCCACCCTCACAGGGAAGGATTTCTTCCCAGTATCTCATCCAACCCTGCCCTCTGACAGTGGGAAGCCACCCCCCTTGTCAAATGGCACTCCAGGCCCTTGTCACAAGTCCCTCTCCAGCAACAGGTCTGTGTCCTTCCTGTGCTGCCATTTCTTTTTTGGTGAGCATGTGGAATTTTGGAAACGGAGCCCTGTGGAGTCATGTCCAAATAAATTTGAGATGTAGAAAGAAGAAAAAAAAAAAACAAAACCAAAGGCTGAAGAAACTTTGGGAGAGACAGGTTAATTCTTCATTATGGGCTTCACAGCAAATTTTTTTTAGTCCAAATGCAACATCTGACTAAATTAGTCCTTGATCTATCAGACTGGAGAGAACCCAGCCCATGAATTTACTTGCCTGAATACCAACACAAATGGTATTTAGGATGTTTCTATCTTCTTAATTGGGGCTGATAGTTCAAAACCAGATTTATCCCACCACAGGAGTGCAGTGATTGTCCCAGTCCCAGCTTCAGCCAGTGGAGGACACTTCTCTGCTGGGCACAGCAGAGCTCAGATTTATCCAGCAGCAGCAGAGTTTCCTTTAGGAGGACTGTTCAGTCACTCTCTGCTTCCTTCCCTGGTTTCCAAAGCCATATTTCTGTGTATTTCTGCCTTCATCTCTCAGGTCAAGCAAATCACTTGTACTCCTGACCCACATCTTTCTAATTTACTCCGGGGAACGCTCTCCTCAAGCTTAATTGCTGCTATTACCTGTTGCTCACCCTCCACTGGAATATATTTCTGTGATTTCAGGCTGATTTTCAATAAATGATGATAAAGCTGACTGCAGATGAGCTGCCTCTTTCCCACTGCTTGTCTCTCTTCCATTTCCCCCTGAACTCTGGAACACACATGCTTTTTGTCCCCCAAAGCAAAGCCCATGACTCTACTCACAATAACCTCAGTGAGTGGGAAGCCCCAAGAGGACTCACTGCAGCTGCTGGCAGATGTTGGGAACATTTCTGAGCCTGTTCTGCCACCACTTAGGGCCTCGTGCTGAGGGCACACAGGTCCTTAGTCTTCCCCTTTGCTCTCCTCTCCATGGTCTGCCACAGGCCAGAAAGTGTTTGGACAACACTTTTGGGCACGTGGTGGGATTCCTGGGGCTGTCCTGTGAGTTGGACTCCATGGTCCCTGTAGGTCTCTGCCAGCTCAGGATATTCTACCTACAGCCACAGTAGTACAGTAACTACAGCTTCTTGTGCTGTCAACTGCTCAGCTCTCTCCAGCTGCTCCCAGGCTCCCACCTAACCTGTAACTCTGGCTTCTTATCAGGTCTTGGGAATATTTTTACCTCAGATTCTGGTGTTTCTGAAAGGACTGGGTTGACTCCAGCAGAAGCAGTATCTAAGCCTACATTTGAGGCTGACTTTCACGTTCTCAGTCAGCCCTACCCCAGCCCTCATCCCAGTACCTCTTCCTTCCAGCAAACCCTCTGAATGGCATTACCACCATCAGAGGCAGCTCTGTACATGCCAGTTCAGCTCCAGCTCCTGAAGCAGGGACAGACTCACTCAGAGACAGAGCAGATGTCCCCCTCTGAACAACTCACAGTGTTTTGACACTGAATTTTGCTAGACAGAAGCTCCGGGCTTCAAAACATTCTGCTTTTTACCTTTGGGTGACATTTGCAGGAGGCAGTGGAGTTTTGCAGGGGCAGCCAGGAATGCACTACCAGGGGCAGGACTTCCAGAGAAACGCTCCAGACTGTTTCAAAAAAGCTATTTTTGATCTCCAGGACTCATAAATAGTTCCTGTTTGCAGCTGACGAAACACCAGCCCGTGTTCTTTCCATTTCACACTTTGGCTGCAGGAGTTTTATTCCAGCTGCCCTCCCTGTCCATGGAATGGCTGGGCCAGGTCCAGGCAGCCCTGTAATGATTCTGCCTAATGTTCACACCTGGGAGCTGCTGTTACACCTGGATTTGGTGACCCAGCACCCCAATGGAGCCAAGGGTGTTTTGGTCCTGACTGGAGCTCCTGCAGCACAGCCCATGGAGCAGCATCTCCATCACAAATCCAACAGCCATGGTAGCCATGGGAGCACCACAAGGTTTGGGACCTCACCAGCCACAGGCAACACCCCCCACACCTCTGCAGACCCTTTCAGCTGCCACTGGTGAGCTGCTCACTGGTACAATTCTAAATGTTCAACTGCTGTCCTCCATCTCCCTGGAGAAGGGACTGAAAATGTCATTTACAGAGCAGACAAAACCCCTTATATTTTCCAATATTTTTAGCATTTGTGACAACAACTAGGAAAAAAAAAAAGTGTTGTGAGCAAAGATGAATTAAAAACCCCCAAATTTCTCTTATGAAGACTATTTCCTCAGGCACAGGAGGTCCCCAGGGAACACAAATCCCACATTCAGCTGTATGTTAACTCCTGCCAATCCCATCAGCTGTTAGCAACTTGGTCTCCTTGACAGATAAACTCTGGATTTCTTCTGAACAGACAATCTCCTGACCCCAAAGATAAATTATGCCCCAGATAATTAGCCCTGGAGATCACCTGGGGTATCTTAAAGCAGATCCTAACAGCTCCAAACACAGGGGACAGGGTCAGCTGCACCTCAGCATGGCAGCTGGGGAATGAGGGTCTCAGTGCCCTGCCACAGACCTCGGGAACAAAAATTAACCAAAATTCATAATTAGATACAGCCTGATGGCACTGTCTGGTCTGCAGATAAGATACATCTTTGGAAAGTCCATTTCACTGGAGATTCTGTGCTCAACATTATGGAAGGTGATGATGTCCAGGAAAAGCATCTGAATATTCATAGGGTGAATGCATTTATTCAAAGGAAATATAACTGTAATATGGATATGTAGAAATTCTACTTTTAAATGCATTGGGTTACATAAAATCTTACCCCTGTGAAATACTGGGTACAGAAATATTCTTCTCATGAGTCTATGAACTCCTCACTTTTACTCTTCCCCTTTCTGTCTTCTTTTGTTTTCATTGTTTTTATTTTTTAAGAGGAAAGTAACAAATGTGTTGCTTGGGACGAATACAAGATGCACCCACTGCAGCACTCTGACTCCAGGACCAGGAGTTCTGGCAAAACCAGCAGAAGTTCAGAGCCATGCAAATAAAAATTCCCCTTCTACTCTGCAACCCAACATGACAACAGAATAGAACAGAAAAGAAGAATAGACTAGACTAGACTAGAAGTATTTCAGTTGGAGGGGACCTACAATCATCAACTGCCTGAGCACTTCAGTGCTGACCAGAAATTACAGCATGTTGTTAAGGGCATTGTCCAAATGTCTCCTGGATGCTGGCAGGCCTGGGGCACCCACCAGCTCTCTGGGAAGTCTGTTCCAATGTCAGACTTCCCTTTCCATAAAGGAATGCTTCCTCATATCCAGTCTGAAACTGGGAGTACAAATTAGTGTATTGCTACTGAGAAAGCAAATATTTAATATAAAGTATTAAACAAGATGCACGACTCCAAAGTAGACATTGTAAAGAGCAAATTGGTGTGTGAACATCAGCCCCACATCTCCCTCAGCCACTCCCAGTATGAGCTGTGCTCCAGCTCCTTCACTGCTGTCTCACAAAAAAGTCAAGGGTGTCATTTAAAAAGTTTCTGAAACACACAAAAGCTGCTCTCAGGAGATATGCCAAGAATTATTTATCCTCTTCTTCAAAACATCTCCAATACCATTACTGCACTGGCACAGCCCTGGGGCAGGGTTATCCATACCTACAGCCACACCATCCCTTGGAGCCAGTGGCTATTTCAAGGAGATTCAGCAGGAAATTCCTGGGGTATCCCAGCTACTACCAGCATCGAGATTCCAGCTGTCTCCCACAGAGATGAGATGAAAGATAAAATCAGCAATGAGGTAAAATCCCACTTTGCTCTTCACCTTTACCCAGCATGTATATCCTGAACACCTGAGTTAGCCTGCCATTAACCCCAGGCTGGAGACACTCCCACAAAACAAAGGATTCCCTCAGTACCTCCTGCAAACTCTTCACCTTCCTGGTTTTCTTTGCACTTGAACTATCTAACCCAGGAGGTGGAAGGGCAATCTTGGGCCAGACCCCTCCAAATCATTGAGGAGAACATGGAGAGCTGCAGCAGGCAGGGCACTCTCCTCCCCATGGAGCTGGGGAAGTTGTGCCCACCCCTGAGGGAGATGGGATGTTCACATTACTGTGTCTTTCTTACCTTTTCAATTTTTTCATCAAGCATTCTGAAGAACTCTTGTTGGCTTTCGGAGATGTGCATGCTGGAAGGCAAAGGAACAGTATCAATACCAACAGGATTTCTTCCATTATAAAACAGCCCAGGGGTGTTGAGGGGCCCAGCTGTCAGCTTCCACCACCGTGAAAAATAAATCACTTTACGCTTACATCTACAATGTCCATTTTCCCCCCTATTTTTTGTTTGCCCACAAAAAATTACTGAATTTAGTTCTGTGTACGTGTGCAGCTCTTGGGGTGGTAACTGGGATCCACATGCATCCAGAGGAGACTGTTCCCTTTTCCAGGCTGACTGCAGGAAGTTAATAGCCCAGTACCTCTCCCTCTGAGAGGACAGGAGGTTTTCCAGGAGGGCCAACCTCACCACCACAGAATGAGACACCCACAATGGGTGAGATTATAGACTCTGTCCTCTTATCCTGCCACTTGTTATGGGGGAGAAGAGACTGACAACTGCTACAACCTCCTGTCACAGGGAGTTGTGCAGAGCCACAAGGTTCCCCCTGAGCCTCCTTTTCTCCAGGCTGAGTCCCTTTCCCAGCTCCCTCAGCTGCTCCTGGTGCTCCAGACCCTTCACTTCAACCAATTCTGCAGCACCAAGAGGCTCAGTGATATGATTTTGCTTTAGTAAAGAGGGCTGGAAAATACTTTTTTTTCATTGTCTATAAAACGCTGATGGTCACACAAGACCACGGGTCATTCCCAAGGGGAACTTGCAGACTAAAAGCACAGAAAGGATGGTGAGACAGGGTGAGGATGGATGGCAGGTGGTATTTGGGATGTTCATTTATGTTAGGGGATGCTGAGAGCCTCCTTCCTGTACGAGTATCACCCCTCCAGGAAGGTGAGGCTGGAGCATCCTCTGCAGCAGGCTCACAGGCAGCTGGGGAAATGTGCCAAGGACTCCAAGTGCAGCACAAAAAGATGCAAAAAAAGGGAGGATGGGGACTGGTGCCAGTGGCAACAATGATGCCAAACGGTCAGAAGGACACACAGCTCTAGGAGATTTTCCCCAGCACAGAAAGCTGGCTGGCTTGCTGAATTCCGACCCATCCCTCTTCCTCAGAGTGATCCTTTCAGCTGTAATGAGTTAATGCTCTCCCTAAGTGACCAACAACGGGCTGCGCTTCCCCACAAAGCTCAGCATTGAGCCCTCCCTGCTATCGGCTGAACCTATACAAAGATCTGCTTATGTGGGACATAAATGAAGCTCAGTTCACACGAGGAGGGCTCAGAAATGGCATTAAAACCTAAAGGTGGTGATTCAGGAGCAGGAACAATTCACCTTTCAGTGGCTGAGGGAGTTCTTCTCCCCAGCTGTCTGCCTGTTCCTCAGGTTCCCACCTCCACCTCAGCTGGGGAAGAGGTTTTTTTTTGGGACAGCTGACCCCTTCACCTGCATATTCAGGCACCTTGGAGAGGGATTTTATAAAGGGCAGTGCAGCCCTTTCTGAGTCGGGAAGTGCTTCAAAAATAATCTTGCCTTTAAAACATCATAAATCCAGTTTCTAATAAAATGAGGTAATACTGTAGTGACTCATCCCAACCATAATTCGTAGGAAAACTAAAAGAAGGCAAGGGGTGAAAAGCTGATTTTTCATGTGCCAACCCAAACCATTCTGAGAGTCTGTGATATGGCAGGGTAAAACTGGTCTGTAATAACCACTTTCATTTTATGCTTCAGGCTGCTGTCACTCCCTGAGTTATGAACTTGTCCCAGGGTACTTGGGTGGGTGTGTTTGATCATTCAAGGTGTCAGTGGGGTCAGTCTGGTGATGAACAGACAGGGCAAGTGCCTGTGAGGTCAGGGCAGGGTGCAGGGGGAAGCCCTGAAGGTGTGGCTTGTACCAGGACTGGGTGTAAAGAGGAAGGATCAACTCTTCTCCCTCAGCCAAAGACCCCATAAAGCTGCTGCTGGTTCCCTGCATCCCCTGGTTTTAGAGTCCAGGGCTCTGGATGGAAAAATCTAAATCCTCCTGCAGGGGGAAGAGCCCTCACAATCCTACTTTTCAGCTGACATCAAAGTATTGTAAAAGAAATTATAATTTGACACTTAGGCCATGTTTTGTTTAGAAGTAACAGATCCATTGTACCGTAAGATGCATCTAATGATCTATCAATTTTTGCTCTTCCAGCTGAGTAGACCTCTTCCACCCAATGCCACCCCACCCTGCTGTCAGAATTATCATGGTTTTTAGACAATAAGCCTTAAAAAAACCAAATTGTACATTATGAAAGCTGTTTGCTGACTTGGCAATTAGCAACTCGAGCACATGTAGCCACTTTATAAACAGAAATGCAGTGGTAGGCTGGGCGAACAGCAGAGCCTTGGGCAAACACTGGAGGATCTACCCAACAACCTTATGTTATGTACTGCAGCTCTCTGGAAAAGTTTCCTTATTTTTGCAGGTCTGTGGCAGAAATATTTATCTCTGTCAATGCAATGTGAAAAATAGGCTTTTTAGTCAGTTCTGATTTCTGCAGGGACTTTTCAAGTTAGAGTTTTATGAAGGAAGAAGCCCTGGCCCCATGCAATTCCTCTGCTGTGGATGTACCAAAAGATGACACATCAAAAGAACAGCCCTTTTTTATCACAGATTAATTAGCCTCATGTTAGAGTAGCTTAAATCCATCTCTGACCCTGCTGGGAAGGACTGAGCCACAAAAATGAAGTACAACTTTGCTGAAGAGTGCTTCTACCTCCTCCTCCATGAATTTCCTTGCAATTACATCCAAGGCACTCAGCTTTTCCCTTTGAAAAGAGGCTGAATTACACTGTCAGCTGATCAGGAAATAACTAAAGTTTCCAGACTTGAAATCATGTTCAAGGCACTTGATAGGCAGCAAGTTTAAGTTAGTAAGTGCCCTGAGGCAGGGCACAAGGAACAGCATTTCCACTGGTGTTCAAAACCCAACTCACAAACCTTTATCACTTGTTCTTCACAAACCCCGTATGTGGCTCTGTTATTTATCTGTTATTTCTCAGCCAATTAGTAATGAAAATGTAACAATGATCAGATAAGAAATGAGTTACTACTATCAGTAACCAGCTCTGCCACAAGAGGCAAATATTTCATGTAACACTGACTGACCCCAGGTGGAGCATGGGCACAGAACTGCCAACCAAGCAGGGAAGAACTCAGCTACAGAACAAACTTTATTTTAACAACCTGACCATTCCCAGTCCCAGGCAGAACAACTGCTAATCTAAACCAGGAGCTAGCAAAAACCTCCCTGGGACTGACCCAGTTGCATTTAGGAACACTAGTGGGTACAGAGAAGTTTGTTCTGTGTAAGTTGTATAGAAAGCAGAGAAACAGCACAGGGTCTTCTGTCAGGCACAACAGGCTGCACCTCACCTTCTTAAGTCCTTCATTTTTGCTGTGCTAAGGAAAGGTGATCCTACCTGTAGTACTTAACTCAGTGTGACTTTAGGGCTGCTGGAGTCATCAGTTGGTCTCTGCCAGGCAGTAATTGTGAAACTCACAGACACTGCTTGTGTTTATTTGCATTATGATTTAAACAACAGAAATTGAACTTACTTTGCTCTGGGTTGATGTACTAATCCTGGGATCTCTTTATTAGATTTAAGTCTTGCATTTGAACTGGCACTTTTTTCCTGAAACACACAAAAAGCACACAACAGAGACAGCATCAGTATTTATGAAGCACACAAAGGGTGACAGGCATTTGTCATCAGGGCGTCACACTCGGCTGGGTCCAGGTTCTTCTGCCTGCACAACCAAATAAGAAAAGATCAACAAAAATGAAATTAAAGGTAACACAAGCGATTAAATGACCCCAGGTGGGCCATTTTTTAATGCCCTGGGCTCGGGGGCATGTGGAATTGCCTCTTGGTCACTGGATGAAATCCAAGGATCAAACTCTGTGCTGACCGGTAACTCGCCAGTGGTCCATGGAAAATGGGGGGTGCTCATATAAATCAGTAACACCAGCCTCCACCTTCACCAGAGCAAGGCAAAGCACTGGGAAGGCAGTCCCAGAGTCAGCCAGCACCCACAGGCTGGCTCAGAACAGAGTGGGGAAACAGCAGCATCAAGGAACCATCTGCAGGAGTCAGTGTCAGACGGGAAGAGCAGCAAGGGCAGACATGACCTGCTCAGACACAAAATTGGGCACAAGGGGCCCAAGGAAGCAAACCAGCTCTGGAGATCCCAAAAATATGATGTGGGGCTGCTGGAGAGAGTCCAGAGAAGGCCACAGAGATGCTCCAAGGGCTGGAGCCCCTCTGCTCTGGAGCCAGGCTGGGAGAGCTGTGAGTGTTCACCCGGAGAAGAGAAGGCTCTGGGAAGACCTGAGAGCCCCTTCCAGCGCCTAAAGGGGCTCCAGGAGAGCAACTTGGGAAAAGGGCCTGGAGGGAAAAGACAAGGGGAAATGGCTTCCCACTGCCAGAGGACAGGGTCAGATGGGATATTGGGAAGGAATTGCTCCCTGTGAGGGTGGGGAGACCGTGGCACAGGGTGCCCAGAGAAGCTGTGGCTGCCCCTGGATCCCTGGAAGTGTCCAAGGCCAGGTTGGACAAGACTTGGAGCAACCTGGGCTAGTGGAAGGTGTCCCTGCCCAGGGCAGGCAAAAAACCCCAAAAAGCTTTAAGTTTCCTTCCAAGACAAACCAGTCTGTATTTATAGACAACAGCACTACCCTGTCCTTTGCAGAGGACCAGAACCTTTAAAAACATCTTTAAAAAGGCCTGGGAGGGGAAAGAGAGAGTTGATAGCCTGCACTGCCTGGTGAGACCTCCTCGTCATGTCATGAGCTTCTGTAACCCAAAACTTAGTGCACACATATATCTATTACCTCCAAAATCCTTCAGAGGGATACAGCCCCTTCCAGATCTTCCCATGCGTTAGGGAAAGCTGCTGGTGCAGATGGGAGAGGTCTGAGTCAAAACTTAGAGCTCATCCACTCCACAAATCCCTTTGTATTTCTTAGGCATGTCACACCCATGGCAATTTAAGAAACATAAACCCAAGAATCAGTGATTTTATGGGTAATTCTGGTGGTTTTATTTAGCCTTATTTAATCTTTGAATGTCTGAATCACACAGCGAGATGTTGGAAAGGGCTACTAAATCACTGAATTAAAAAAAAATAAAGGAGGCTGTCTAGCAGTTAATATTTTAATGAATAATTCTACAAGGGCTGTAAACATCAACTGCCTCAGCATATTTAACACTGTTTAATGCATATCTTCTAATCCTCCTAACCAGGGAACAGTGCCTTGCATGAAAATAGCAGTGAGAGAGAAACAAGCCCTTCTTCCAAGCCTTAACAAGGGTGTCTGTGTGTGCTACACCCCACCAGCCACTGCCTGCTCAGGATCCCCTGAGACCATGCCAGAGCAACAGAACAAAAGGCAAAAATCACTTTTTTCAAAGCATCTTCTAATTCTAACAGTGTTAGGAGGGTGTGACATGTATGTACATGTTGTGTGTGATGAACACATGTGTACACAGACACACACCCATGAGCTCATGTCTGATTCACGTGGCTGTCAAAGCAAAACAAAAGAGAGGGATGGGTCTCATGGAGAAGATATTCATGGAGAAGACAATGAAGCCATAAATCAGCTAAGCCCCAGCCTCCTGCACCAGGTGAGCCTTTATCCTCAGATCCACTCCATGGCACTGGAAGGGGAAGGGAAGACTCTGATCTACAGCTCCAGTGTTGGAGGCTGTGATAAATCAAGGCAGTACAAACTCAGCTTTGCACACCTCTGCTCATGGTTTGGTGTCAGCACAGCTCTGCCAGGAGCTGGAATCAGCCCAAATCCCAGCCTAGAGAAACTTCTGGCCCTTAGGAACAAACAGAAAGACACAAGAAGAGTATATGTTGCCTTCTCACTGTGGGCCCCAGAGCAATATTCAAAATATTAACTGACACACATGGGAAAAGAGAAATAAAATTCCTGTTTAGTTGACTTCAAGATACCAGAGTTTACTCTTTCCCTCCTACTGCTCCTGGTAATTACCACACCTCAATTATCTAATACAATTCTCCTACTTAAGCAAAGAGTATATTACCTTCTCCATCTGTTGCTCAGCAGGAACAGACAGAAAAGTAAGAGTTAAGAGAAAAATAAAACCCAACCAGGTCTCAAATTGGCTCACTGCTTTGTTTATAGCTTTTATTTATGGTAGTGATATTTCATTCCACTGATCGAAATATTGGCTTGGATAAAAATAGATATTCAAAAATAATTCTTCCAAATGCAAACAAATCAATTTTTTTCCTCATCACTTTGAAGACAAACTGATTCATTAGAAATAAATGGCTTGGCTTCAAATATTAAGCTAAAAAAAAAAAAAAAACCCAAAAAACCCCAAAAAACTTAGAAATGCTTTAATACAGTCAGATTGTTCTTCCAGACTGACTTGACTTTGGCTGAAGGGTCACTTCTTGCATTCCAACCTCATTTTCTCCTTTATTTAACATTAAGTAAGTTACCATGCACCAACAGAACCACAGCTGGTTTTAGAGACCTAATCTCTTGCAAATCGAAATGAATATGCAGAAGTTTGGTTTTAATCTAGCACTGCTTATAAGGATTATTTACAATAAATGCAGTAAATGCTGCCTCATACCACAGGCTTGAAAGGAAATCCCCCAGGATGCTGCACTTGCAGAGCAGCAGTAGCAAGAAGGGAAAATAGTGGACATTTCATTTCACATTATTTTGCAATTAATCATTACCAAGGTAAGGCTGTCATCCAATCAAGGTGATTTCATGTGATAGATTTGTTAATTATTGTTAATTCCTCCATAAAGGATGCACCATCTCCAGGATTTCAGGGCACTAACAGATGGCAGTGACTCTGCTGCCAGATGCCATTAACACAGCAACAGCCACTACTGCCATTATAATTAAATATCTGTCAACATTTCCCTTGATGCCTCCCCTCTGACGAACCCATTTCTAGAGACATGTTAACTTCATTTGAAGTATTTTGCTTTTCTTCATAAGGCAGCCACAGATTGACTCAGGTAAGCTGCTAACAGTCCTTATGAAATAATATTCCTGATTTATATCAAGATGACACTTTTCTTCAAAGGAGCCAACAGCACCTTTAAACTGCTTTCTAGACCCAAGCAAATCATCATTCAAGTCACTTAGAGCAAAAATGAAGTACTTGTTTTCTTTTTATACCATAAAATATTCTTTAGAATAATTGCATTTGAAAAGCAGGAACCAAAAGCATCACTTAGAAATGGACTAAACAATCATATGTAAAATTTCAGTATGCCAGCCCAGCACTTTTTAACCTTACTCAGTCATGAGCACCAGCCTCCGGTAGGCTCATGTGGGCTGTCTGGACCCATCAGGATGAACAAGGGAGAAGCACTGACATATGAGATTTTACTTGAGTTTCTTGGCTTTATATGTACATAAGGGCTCATTTCTTGTGCTATCCCTTGGCAGGAAGAGAGCGTCTCTTTTTATCTCTATCTACCTGGAAGCAAAACCACCTGAAAATGTTATTTAGAGTAACTTTATAATGAAGGGGCAAATCAAATATGAAAAAAATCTCAGATATTAGTCAAAGGAGATTATTCTTGGACACAATTTCATCAGAAGAATCACACTACCCCTGCCAGAATGTGTATGGGTAACCAGTCCAGAAGGATATCCTGGGCATGGCATGGATCACATACACTGGATATTGCTGACACAGGAGTCTGAGTCCTCCTCTCAGTATCCACACAGGGAATAAGGGATGATGAAAACCATGGACCCACCTGACCATGAGCTTTGGAAGCCAGGCTGGGGTGGAGCTCAGTGTGCACACACAGGATCACAGAACATCCTGCCTTGGAATGAACCCACAAGGACCAACTCCTGGTCCTGCACAGGACACTCCCAGGACCACACCAGGAGCCTGAGCACCCCAGATGCACATCACCCCTACAACACACCCCAGACACCAGAGACAGGGCTTAGCAGTGAGTTTAACCATCATGGCACACTGGCAGGAATGGATCCTTGTGGTGAGAAGCCACCTAAGAAAGACACTGACACCACAGTCCCTTTGCTGTCCTGATGCCTGGAGCACCTTGATCCTCACAGGGAGGACTTGAAAACATAGCTGTTATTTGTGCATTTGGGTGAAGCTCAAGGTCACATTTCATAATAAAATCCTTGCCTTAAACAGAATGTTTCAATAAATACTCTCAGTATCTCCCCAGCATGAAGGAGCTGCCCATGATGCCCCTCCCCTGTCAGTATCTCCATCCTTGGAGATGTCTAAAAGGTGTCTGAACTTGACCTTGGGCAGGAGGTTCTAGACAGCCCTGCCTGAGTCACGGGGCTGGACCAGATGACATCCAGAGGTCTCTTCCAACCTCATCCAGCCTTTAGTTCACTGATAATCAGACCCTGGAAAAAACCACATTTGAGTAGGTTTGTTGAGTTTTATCCCCAAGCAGCAGCGGGAGAGAGTGAGGCCATTCAGGCATGCAGAGGGAAGGCAGCAGCAGACACAGTGCCTGGCATTCATTTTAGAAAAAAACCTGATTCTGCAAACCCAGCCAGCATCACGCAGTGAGTCTGCACTGACGCAGGGAGTGTAACCCAGGCTTGGCAGGGGAAAATCCTGTGCTTTCATCAGGGATCCCAAACGTGTTCCAGAGGGCAGACCTCATCCTGAAACCAGTCACTTAATGGACCTCCTCCTTCCCAGGGAATTACTGGGAAATTCTGCTGTAGCTACTCCAGTTCCTGGAATGCAATATGGAAGAGCAGGATATGTAAAGCACACCTCCCCCCCACCTCCGCCACCAAATTACTCAAAATGGGATAAAAACAGGTTAAAAAGGAGAAATGTGTAAATCCTGAGCAGCTTTCTGCAGCCCACCAGAAGGCCTCCATTGCTGAGAAGTTAAGGAATGCTGCTTTCAGTGTTTATTTACCAGTCATGCATAGGGGCACACACAGTGGTGCACTAACACATTTGTAATTTTTTAAAAATGCTTTTGAGATGTTAAAAACTGTGAAGGGATTATTTTCAGAAGAACACCTAACATGCCCTTTACACTCAACTCAAGCTGCAGGAGCTCAAAAATCAGAAAAATCCAGCTGAAAGTATAAAGTCAGGGAAAAAAAAAATAAGAAAACAGAAAGGAAGAGGAAGGAAAAAGCTCCCTCTGGAGCGAGTTTTAGGACTTCTCCTGCAGTACCTAAATATAGTTCACCCTCAGCCCAAGTCAGTGGCCTTTGAGCTTTGATGGAGGCCATCATTGAAAAGCAGGGAAACATAAAAGGAGGGCAATTCCCACCACTGAAGGATTTTCACAGAGCATATATTTACTAAGTCTAATAGCTACAACTTTCTAAACAACCTCATCATCTTTTCTCCCAGTCAATATTAGAAAGTATGGACTAATTAGTTACAGTAATTCCAATTAATTCTGTCGAGTAGCCAAACACCAGGGTTTTGTGTGAAAAGCAGACATGGGAGCAGCTGGCCTGACAACAGGAAATTAGGGCAGGCAAACATATGAAATTACAAGTAAGGCACATAAATGATAAATAAGTACTACCAATAAATCCTGCAGGGAAACTCCTGCCTGTACCTTGTTATCCTGCTCCCTTTCAGGGCTCTGAGCTTTTATTAACCCATATGTGTGAATCCCTATGGTTCTTTATAGCTTGGGACACTAAGGTCCAGAAAAACAAGATCTGGATTTCTATCTCAAAGTTCCTTTCTGCAGACAGACAGATGAATCTCAAGGTGTCCCCTACAGAAAACAAGAGGTGTAATCACTGGTGAAATGCCTCTGTTGTGAAATATGAGGATTATGCTGCCCTGATAATCAGGGTTTTCTGGTTCCTTCAGCCTCTGCAGCACCCTGAAAGGTCAGCCAGGATAAGAAAATGAGCATAGCAGAGATAAATAAAGCCAGAACACTTGTCTCCAAAGATGCATGAAGTTTCAGGTCACACGGGAAATTACCTTGCTCCTGCAGCAGGAGCCCTGCCCATCCGTGTAATAAACCCAGAGAACACGGGCAGGAAGCAGAGGAAAGGACATGTCTGCAGGACTGACAGCAGGAAGGGATTTGCAAAATGAAGATGGGGAACATCCCCTCAACCAACAACTTGGCAGGAGGCTGGAAACTGTCCCTCACGGCTGTATGCCCCAGAAATCCAGGTGGCAAGGTGCCTCAGAGCATGAAGAACAGTTGTATCAAAAGATATCCAAAATACTGCAAATAAAATGCTATGGGCAGAAAGACGACCTGCTCTCCAGCTCTCATTAATACACTTGGTCTTCAGTGGCTTTGGTACATCAAACTTTTATCTAATTGGAACTTTTATCTAGCAAATAAAAATAGATAGAAAAAAGTTAAAAACTCATTACTGATGACCTGGAAGATTAGGCTGACTCTTGAGGAAACTTCAGAGAGCATTTGGCAACAAAAAGCATTTGGCAACCTTGCACTTCTGCAGGTATGTTGCTCTTCTGGATTGTAGAGCCACCCTAGATAACAAAACCTGGCTCAAAAATTAATTTGCTGCTTATTAAGCCTGCGTCATCAACTATTCTGTCTCTTTCACTCAACCAGCCTTTACAAAAATACACTTTATTTATAGTAAACATAGATATTACTCATGCTCCCAATTCTTCATGTGTGTCTCCTGAAGGCAGTTTTCCACCAAGTGCAGTAACACAGAAAGAGCTGGCAATGAGCGTGAAACAACAGGACTGGGTAAGGCCTGTGAAACAATTACAGCCAAATAGGGACAAACGGTGTGAGAGGAGTCAGGGTGTCACAGTATTCCTGCTCCATGAGGGAACCTTGCTGGAATGGCAGGAGGGTTAGAGCCACCACAGTTTTGCAGAACTTTTCACTGGGATGGTTTTGAAGCGTTTTAGAGAAGGAGGTGTGCCCTATTTAAATAGCTGGGTCCACATTTTCAGCAGCTGTAGCGACGTCTTAAGAGGTTTTTCCAGAGCCAAAACTGGTTTTTTTCAGCCTTTTTTTGGAACATGCTCTACCTTAACCCCGTGTAAAATCAGTTTCCTGAGAGATGCCTTCACATGCAAGCAAAGCCTCCTGAGATCTTCCTGTGCTGTCAAAACCAACCAAGACCGACGCAGGTGAACGCAGATCCTCCCTCAATGCCTTAATACATTTGGGATTGATTACACTGTAGGATGGGCTCATGGAAATGATGGGGACCACCAAACAGCCACTTTGAGGAGGTGTTCAAAATAGCAGTTGGTTCCACCCACCTGCAAACAACAGGATGGTGATGGTGCTTCCTCTTGCAGAGTCTGGAGTTATGCTGGTCACTGGCTTTGATCTGGCAACTGCAGGTTTGGGCAGACTAGGCTTACTACATTTTTCCTATTACATCCAAGCAGTTCCATAAAGCACATTGACATCCTCTTAGATGTCAGGATAATGACAGTGTCCCATTAACCAAGTCTTAACAGGGAATTTAGCAGGATGCACATATGATGGAACAGTTCAGCCATAAGGAAAGGCTGAGAGAATTGGGATTGTCCAGCCTGGTGAAGAGAAGCTTCAGGATGACCTCACTGTGGCCTTTCAGCACCTGAAGGAGCCAAAAGGAAACATAGAGAGACAGTGCTTACAAGAGATGGAGTGCCAGGACAAGGGGAAATGGCTTCCCACTGCCAGAGGACAGGGTCAGATGGGATATTGGGAAGGAATTGTTCCTTGTGAGGGTGGGCAGGCCCTGGCACAGGGTGCCCAGAGAAGCTGTGGCTGCCCCTGGATCCCTGGAAGTGTCCAAAGCCAGGCTGGACAGGGTTTGGAGCATCCTGGGCTAGTGGAAGGTGTCCCTGCCCATGGCTTAAAGGTTCCTTCAACCCAAACCACTCTATGATTCTATGAAGATGCTTCTCCTCTTGCTCCAACCTGGGATTTACAAGGGATGGAATAAGGGAAAACAATGAAAGACAAAGTCCTTCTGGGTTTGTTGCTTACAATTAAGAGGAAAACCTGAACTAATTAAAGATGTGGTGCAAAGGAAAAGATAATTTTAAGCCATGTGTAAGCAGATTGAAATGGTAGCAAGAAATTATGAATGATGTAACCCTGAGAAGTGAGATAACAGAAAACCAAGAGTGGTGCTACTCAGCAATACAAATACATTCACTTCAGGAAGGGTTTGCATGTTCCAAACCAGCAAGAATTCCCTATAATAAGCTCTCATTCTCCCAGCACTGTCCAAGGCTCTAATTTTGAGATTTTCAGTAATTGCAATTATGTAAATGCCATATGGAACATATTTTCAATGTCTGTATTTTGCTCCTCTCAACGTCTGTTTTATTTGCATTAATTCTCAAATTTGCACCAGGCATAAGATTTAAGACCCGAGAGAATGAAGTAGCAGCTCTTGCTACATGGCAAATTTCAGCATGCCTGGGTGAAGCCTGCACTTTAAAGGACATAATAGCTGGAATATTATTAAGTATCACATATGTACTATGACACACACGAGAAACATTAGGATGCCAGGAGAAGTCTTAACATCTGATCTGTGTATTTTTGTACCATCTTGTCCTTGTTTTAGTTAGCAGTTACTTTTGAAGAGCAGAAAGAATGATTGTTTCACAGACTACAGTGGCCTGCTCACTTACTGCATTTCCAATCCTCAGCTGTATAAGCATGGATTTTGCCTGGATTCTCCCAACACATTTATTTGAGAGTAATACTGAGAAGAGAAACCATATACATCAGAACGAAAGACAATCATAAACGGTTTAAAAATTTTATAAGCCATTTAAATCAGTAATAGAGGCTGGGTTTTAAGTGTTTATCTCTTGTAAGTTGCCTTGGAAGAAGAGCAGATAAATAAATGCAACTCCTAAGTGCTGGCAAAATGAGGCACTAGTATATTTCAAGGAGGATGTAGAAATATAGCTCTGATGCTCAGGGTGGTGGCAGATCAGAAGATATCCAAACCACTACTAGAAGAAGAACTAGCCTAAAATTCAATTACAGGCCTGCAAATACTCAAGTCCAACATTTAGGACATTATTAACGGTGAGATTCAGTGATCTTAGAGGTCATTTCCAACCTTAACAATTCTATGGTTCTATCAATCTAAGATGACCAGTATTTCAGAGTCCCAAAATGACTCTGTTACAGCCTTTAATATCCACTCTGCTTTTCCATCTTCTCATCTTCTGCATCCCCTCTTCCCAAAATCAAACCTAGTATGTGGGAGAGGACATGGAAAAGACTCAAAATGAGCTCTGCCCTTCTTTTCCAGAAGGCAGCAAATCTTTCCTCCAGGAAAGGGTCAGAGCCAGCCCAGGGTAGCTGTGCATCAGTCCCAGCAGTGCATGGCCATGAGCCCAGCCAGGGTTGGGATACAGTGTCAGCTCCCTTGGGAGCGACCAGCCATGGAAAAGGAGAGACCACGCTGTGCAAGATCAGGCAAGCAGGGATGGATTCATCATTCACCCACAAAATTTCAATGTCTTCTTGATCAGAACATGAAATAGCATAGTGAAACAAGATCAGTCTCCTCAGATCTTCACCTGGTATCAACCATCACAAAAGAAAGATATTTCAAAATACCACCCAGTTGCACCACCCCAGGGCATGTACCCAAACCACTTCAACAGATTTGTGTCTAACCTGTTCTCCAAACTCCTATCCCACAGGTTTTCCCAACAGCCTGTCTTTCATTTCACTACTTCCCTGAAAGTTCAAATGTCTATCCTACTACCCAGCTTTAATCCTTGCCTGATGCCTTCCTGCCTCTCTCAGGAGTCATGGAGAAAAAACAATTGCTGTGCCTTTTAAAGCAACCTTTCCTGTATCAGATGACTCGTTTTCTTCTGTATTTTTAGGCTAAACAAATCAATTCCTTCCATCTTCCATTACAGCTTACGTTTGCTAAGTGCCCTATTCTTGTCACTCCCCTCTGGCTCTTCCCCATCTGCCCACATCTTTCCTACCGAGCACACTTCCAATTTCAGCCACAGTATTTAAAGGTCCTCTGAAGTCAGGATGGATCACGTGCATTGCCATATGCATTTTTTCATTCCTGTTTTTAATTCATTACCTCAAAAAAGCGAGGTTGACCTGTAAACTATGCATTCATGGTCAAAAAACAGAAGGTAAAAGAATGTTGAAGGAGAAATTAGCTAAGCTCACCTTCTCTAAAGGCTACAAAGCATTTGTGGTACAGCGCTCAAGACCTCTCCCAAGCCAAAAAAGTTGGTGGGGATGGTCTGTCTTCCTGCCTCGATGCTTCAAATATTAAACAAAACAATTTGATGCTAACAGAAATATCAGGAAGTAACAAATCCACATGTTCTATGACTCACAGTCCATCAGGTCTTCTTAAAATTAACCAAAATCACATGCAACAGGCAAAACAGGTGTTCTTAAATAATTTCAATTTTGCTATCTAATCAAAACTGGCTTTCACGTCTATAAGTTGATTTCCAGCCATCTGCAGACACCAAGTTTTAACACAAGCTCTATTTTCTTCTCAAGCGAGGTGAGTGTAAAGATAAGCACCTCTAAAATTTAACAGGGTGATCCCATCCCAGGAATGTTGAGAAATGATGGATCACCATGTCCCAAACACAAAAGCTCTCTGCCTGAGTCAGAAGTGCACTCCAATGTATGGTCACAGGCATAGTACTTAAAATGAGCAGAAAACTAGAGTTTGGTATGGAGATATGGCCTCATTTTTCACTGCAACATTGTACCATTAGCATTCAATTACTTCCCTACACTTAATTAACTCCTTGTTCAATCGCAATGTGATAATGAGAACTTTAATTCAAACCATATACCATGTCAATGCTATGATCCTAACAGCAAAAATAGATTTTATTTAAGTCACCCAAGCCCCATAATCCCTCTGCCTTTTTATAACACTGTGATTCATATAAAAACAGAGCAGGTGCATCAGGACAAGAATTGTCCCTGATTGCCACTAAAAACATTAACAAATAAAATCTATTTTGAAACCAGAATCAGTTTGCTTAATAGTTCTCACTTGTTCATCTCTCTGCAAACTGAAGAGCAGCAGAGATGGTGATCAAGGCTCTCTGGAGATCCTGTACCTATGTTCAAGCACCTGGTTAGATCATTCATTCTGACAAAATTTTCACCTTTTGAACAACCCACAGCAGAGACCCGTGATATGAATCTCTCTCTTAGCCCTTGTCTGCCTCACACTCCAAAAACTCAAAACCAGACTAGAGACCTAGCAAACCCAGAACATCAAGACTCAGCAAGGAGCACACTTGACCTTCCAGCAGGCTCTTCAACTCTATAAGAAACACCAACAACAAACAGATCATGTAACTTTACAAAGAAAACTGGAAACATCACGCTTGGCACTTAGCAGCCAAATCTAACAATCTGACAAACCCTAAACCTCCCAACTGAAGGACTGCAAAAGCAGTTTTGAAACAAACAGAGGCACGAAATGTGTGCGAGGATCACGTTTCCCCCACCACTGAAATGCAGAACTGCTCCAAGTCCCTGACTCCTCATGAAGAGCACAGCCTTCCACATCACTGAGGCTCTGGGATGCAGTGGAGGGTGTCCTTAGCAAAACATGTGCCTAAATTCACTGCTAGCAGTCTCCCTGATGTAAACTTCTACCTGGGCACACTTTGCTCCTGGAAGTGCCAAGTTCTTGAAGGACCGTGGCATGTCACAGAAGTGTCTAAGTCCCCTGCAGGTCAATGGTGCACAGGCCCATTCACTGCCCTCCTGAATCACGGCCTGCACAAGTCTTCCAGCATGTGCTAAAACCTTATCTTACAGTTATTAAACAGGATGATAACAGGAATGACCCCATGCTGGAGGGACTCTCTTTAGAACAGCTGGGTAAGGCCCGCAGGGAGGGAAAGCTGAGGGGGAAGACGGGCAAACAACCTGCCCCAGGAACAGCATCCTGTGCTATTGGCAAAATTGCAGAAACAACCTTCAGCAGAGAAAGGAAAGGCGAACAGCAGATGGGGATCACAAGATGAGGGCACATTTTATGATGTTTAAACTTCACTTAAACAACAGCAATCATCTGAGTGTAATGAGTAGAAGGAAATACATTCCTTTCAGCCAAGGCTCCTGTACTCCTTTCTTCTAAATGAAGAGCCACACATGGCCTAAACTTACAGCTATAAACAAGCAGGTGGTAACATTGCACTGTCCTAATTAAGTTCTAGGGCCATTAAATCCTTTCTGAAACTATGCACAGAGGTTTGCTGTTTTGCCTCAGTCATCACAAAGCCTTGCCATGCACTGCTCACCTGAGTTCCTGCCTCAAACCTGAGCTCCTGTGCCCAAGGAGTCTCTTCTGCAGCCCTCCCATGGACCCTCCTGCTGCTTGGCAGCACCAAGTGAGCAATCTGTGATCACGCAGCCCCACACTGGAATGGTTCTCAGCTCTCTCCCCCATCCCCTCACTTCTGAAAGGGTACATGGAGCAGCTCACTCTGCAGCTGGGGTGCAGGGAATGCTCAGAATGTTGTCAAGGCTTATCTGGGAAGACAAATGCTTAGATGATTAAGTAGTCTGTTCATAATCCTCAAATTCAGAGTTTAGTTTAAGCATTGAATTCCCAGGACTTAAAACTGCTTTGAATTCATTTTAATATTAGGCAGGTTGGGCCCCAGGGGAACTGCACAGCCACCACCATGGACACTCAGTACATGCTCTCCTGAACTGACCAGAAACTCTAGCCAGCATTAATAACACAGTATGTGTTCTGAGAATATTTCAATATCTAAAGGTATTTACTTTCCTCTCAGCAGATGCCTCTCTCATTAACAGTGCAACTTCACAGTCAATTTGGAATCATGGAGTGGTTTTGGTTGGAAGGGACCTTAAAGCTCATTCCATTTCATCCCCTGCCATGGGCAGGGACACCTTCCACTATCCCAGACTGCTCCAAGCCCCATCCAACCTGGCCTTGGACACTTCCAGGGCTGGGGCAGCCACAATTCATGGCCATTTGACTGAGGTCTGACACTAAACAAAGAAGACTGCAGAAGAGAAACCACAGATGCATCAGGAGTAAGTCTTTCATTCCAAACATTCAATAAACTGGACTTCCCAAATGAATTAGGAAAGCAAATTTCACAGCATAATTATCTTGCTGAAAGACAAAAGGATCTCTCAAAGTGTTGTTTGAAATTCTTTAACATCGAAGTATTGATTTAAACACTGTAGAGTTACTATTTATCACAAAAAACCAGAGGACAGTAAATAATTTTGAGACAAGAAAAATAATAAAATAACTAGTAATATAATTTAATTCTACATGCAGTACTCTGCTTCTTGTTATATTTGGTCTCAGCTATCAGCCTACTGTAAAAGCCAGCCAAGAATTCTTCAAGCCCTGCCAGACCTACAAATACTGGCCAGAAATATTTGTCATTATCACAGCTCAGTTTCCAAAAAGTAAGATGCTGGATTTT
>VZUA01016003.1:45984-73298 GCA_013401035.1 Horornis vulcanius
AAAAAAAAAAAAAAGAAAAGAAGAAAAAAAAAAAATCTGAAGGTTCCTGGTCCTCATAATTGTGGAAGAAACTCTTAAATCAAGAGCTTGCCACCTTGCCATGACTGCTGACTCCTTTGTTTCACCAGCAGCTGTGTGTCCATCCTCCTCAACAGCATCAGCTTTCCCAGAGAGGAGGGGAAAAAATCACAGGCAGAAACTCACCTGTTAAAATGATACAGGCCTGTAAACAACATAACCTATATGGAAAACGACCTGCTTCCACAAGTGACAGTGGGAATGTCTCTGCAGGTTTTGCAAGAATCCTCTCCACCAACAATGTGGGCTGGTCCTGACCCATGTTCCTGAGAGCTGCCTATCACTGCTACATTTCCTCCACCATCAAGCCTGCAATTACATGCTGCTTCTGGACGCAGTTATTTTAATACACTTTGAAAGAAATAGAATTATATATATTTTAAGCTTTCTACTTTAAAATCACATTCATCAAGAACCTGAAAAATCACATCATTTTACCTCTCCATAGGGCACTGTGAGGACTTATTCAACAAAGGGGGAAGAAGGTCTGGTCTGAAGAAACACGCCTGGAACACAATTTTTGTACGATTTTCTGACTTGCTAAAAATATTTATTAATGGCGTCAATTTATCTTCTAAATTTTCAAAATTAAATACTGGAGGAAAAATGAATACTTCTTCACCAGAACAATTTTAATGGAATCCAGAAGAAGAATATTAATACCTAGTGCAATCATTTACTTTGATGTCTATATAATATGCAGTGACCCGTAAGTGAAATGAGCTAAAACTATCATAAATTCATTATGAGAAACCAATCTTTGAAGAATATCAATGCAAATTTGAAATGAAATGGGCAATATGGAAATGAGCTAATTGCACAGCGTTTAAAATAACTGGCTCCAGTAACAATGTCCTTTATGTGCACTTCTATTTCAGCTGCAAAAAACACTGGAGAGGCTGGGTTATGAAAATTGAAATGCTGTAATTACTTAGTACTGATAGTGATAGGGCAGCATTCATTTAGGATATCAGACTCTGGGGAAAAAAAAAGAAATCCAAAGGATGATTTTATAATTCTCATTTCTCTCAGAAAGGGAACCTCAGATGGCATGCAGCACAAAATGTGTCAGCTCAGGCCCTGTCAACAAAGACTGGAGGAAAATACTGTATTTCCCAGGGGTTTTTCTAGGTATCATTTTATAAAAGTAGAATGGAAAATTTCTCTTACTATCCTACCAAGGTTTGGGTTGGAAGGGACCTTAAAGCTCAGTCTGGTCTGACCCTCTGCCATGGGCAGGGACACCTTCCACTACCCCTGGTTGCCTCAAGCCTGTCCAACCAGGCCCTGGACACTTTCAGGGATAGGGTACCAAGCATCCAGAACTATAAAAGTATTTTCCTCCATGGATCTGGAATGCACCTTCCTGCTTTGCCCTCTCTGTCCCAGCACTGCTCAGAGTGGCTCTGCCTGGAGGAAGCCCCACCTTTGCCATTGCAGGTGCCCAGGGCAGGGGGCCAGGGGTGCCCAGCCCACCCACCTCCTTTATCCCAGCGTGAACCCTGCCACCTCGGGCAAAAGGAGCTTGGTATTACACCCCTCCCTCCTTCATCTACTAACTTTTGAATTTTAATCCCTGGCTTCCCTTTACTCACTGATTTTGGAGCTGCACTTTCATGGCGGCGGCTTTTGTTTGTGGTTTGTTTCTTCAAGTGGAGGGAGGAGAGTCCAGATGTGGAGCAGCTCTGTGCTGGGCTGTGAGGAACCTGTGGGACCTGTTCCCACAGAGCTGCCCCGGGCCCTGGGGTTTGGCTGACACAGCATCTGGGCAAAGTGGATGCCTATCCCTGAGGAAAGATGTGTGGGGGAGCAGGCTGGCTTTGGAGGGCTCTCTGCTTTCTCTCCCAGCCCTCAGCAGCACGGGAGCTGGATGGATGAACAGCACAGGGACCTCTGCACATTATTCCATCTCCATGCACATCTGGTGATGCTCACTTTGTCCTTCTAGCACTCCTATGCCCCAGGAACCAAAGAAAAAAGGCATCTCAATTTATTTTTCCCCAAGCTACATTTTGCAGTGTGTTTTTGTGGGTTTCACCCTGCCTGGATTCCAACACAAGAACCAACATCTCCAAGTATTTCATTAAGCTGAGGCTATACATATATATATGGTACAGCTATATGTACTGGTATTCCATACCCAAAGAGGCTCCAGGAGAGGTGGAGAGGCAATTTGAACAAGGGCCTGGAGTGACAAGACAAGGGGGAAAGGTTTCAAACTCACAGAGGGCAGGGTTGGGTGAGTTACTGAGCAGAAACTTCTCCCTGTGAGAGTGGTGAGGCCCTGGCACAGGATGGCCCATCCCTGAAAGTGCCCAAGACCAGCTTGGACAGGGCTTGGAGCAACCTGGGAGAGTGGAAGGTGTCCCTGCCCATGGCATGGGGTGGCACTGGATGAGCTTTAAGGTCCTTCCAACCCAAACCCCCCTGGGATTCTGTGATCTGAAAGCAGAAAGGAAAATAGGCGGGGCAAGATGCAGCAAAACTAACAGCCTCTCCTTTACATACAGAAAATATATTTCTAGTGGATAATGAACCATCAGGATGAAGTTTTCCCAGCATTTGTAATGGAGCTGACCCTGTGCTGGTGGAATAAGGCTCCTGGAGAACGTCACACACAGCAGGGAAAGCAAACGAGGGGCCAGCACAGGATTTAACACTCCCAAACTCTTCAGGATAGACAAAACCCAGGAAAACATCTTCTTTCTATGGACTTGAAGGCTCTCAGGCATTTTTGGTTTCCTTCCCCTTACAAGCAGAGCATGAGCAAGTTCTATCCTGAAATCGTGTGTCCTGAAACATTGCCACGGCACAATGGTTTAAAATAAATAATTAGGACATTAGAGACAGAAATCTTCACACTGGAATATGCATTAATATGCGCTAACTTCAGTTTTTACAAAGCTCTTCAACAATATAGTGCAGCAGTGGTGAAATAAAAATGCAGTTATGCATTTAAAACACTGTAATTCAAAGCTTACCTAGCAATAATAAGCAGCACTGGCTTCAAGTATTTTAAAGTATCAAATTAATTATATTTCCATGCTTAAATTTGCCCTTGTGGTATTTTACATCTGTAGAAAGGAAGACACCACAAATACCCCAGATAAACATAGTGGCTACTCTATTTCTTTTAGCTGGCTTATTTATTTTTTATTTAGTTTTTTTAGCACCAGGATTGGGCAGGTTGCTAACAGAATTAAAATATATTTTCCTAAATGGATTTGGAATTCGATATATACCAATCTTTGCACTGCAGATCAAAAAATATTTATGATTGATGTATCTATAACATGCGTTTTACATCTTGTGTATAATATATGTATTTAAATAGGGGTCTTCCCTTTCACATATTACATTTTGTGTGGTTATTAAGGTGTTTCATTCTGCATTTTCTGCCAGGCTTTTAATTTCACACACTTCATCTATCAGATATTACTGTCTACTTTAGACACATCACTACAGAAAATGATAACTGGTGTTGAATACAGAGCCATGGAGGCGGGAGATTTGCAATTCCAAGTAATGTGGAGCTGGGTGATAAACGGGGAACAGCAGCTGAGCTGAGAAGCTCAAGAGAGACAAAAATCACATTTGCAGGTAAGTGGAGTGGAAACTGGGTAAAACAAAAAGCAAAACATTATTATTAAAGGTGGAGTGAGAGGAGCAAGAGCAACAGAGAGGCAATTTTCTCCTAGCTCCAGCAGGAATTCATCTCAAGTTGTAACACGCAATTTCACTACGGAGCTCCAGGATGAAACACAGGATTATACCTAATTATTTTGGGGGCTTGGGTAACAAAACATAAAAATCCCAGCAAGTGATGGGCCTTTTGTGCCAGTGCAGCCCAGAAAAGGATGAATAGAAGTTATAAAACCATTCAAAAACCTGAACTGCAATAAATATCAAGATAACCACCCAACAATAAAGAAATGCAGCTTTAGGGATTTGGTATTTTCAGGGATATCTATACTATGACAGCCCAGTTCAGAGGAAAATTGATTCAGGTCCTGAAGTTTGCCAAAGCAATGCTAAGCTGAAGGCACATCACACATCTCATTTTACCTTTCCTGGCAGTAATATTTTACANAGGTTTCAAACTCACAGAGGGCAGGGTTGGGTGAGTTACTGAGCAGAAACTTCTCCCTGTGAGAGTGGTGAGGCCCTGGCACAGGATGGCCCATCCCTGAAAGTGCCCAAGACCAGCTTGGACAGGGCTTGGAGCAACCTGGGAGAGTGGAAGGTGTCCCTGCCCATGGCATGGGGTGGCACTGGATGAGCTTTAAGGTCCTTCCAACCCAAACCCCCCTGGGATTCTGTGATCTGAAAGCAGAAAGGAAAATAGGCGGGGCAAGATGCAGCAAAACTAACAGCCTCTCCTTTACATACAGAAAATATATTTCTAGTGGATAATGAACCATCAGGATGAAGTTTTCCCAGCATTTGTAATGGAGCTGACCCTGTGCTGGTGGAATAAGGCTCCTGGAGAACGTCACACACAGCAGGGAAAGCAAACGAGGGGCCAGCACAGGATTTAACACTCCCAAACTCTTCAGGATAGACAAAACCCAGGAAAACATCTTCTTTCTATGGACTTGAAGGCTCTCAGGCATTTTTGGTTTCCTTCCCCTTACAAGCAGAGCATGAGCAAGTTCTATCCTGAAATCGTGTGTCCTGAAACATTGCCACGGCACAATGGTTTAAAATAAATAATTAGGACATTAGAGACAGAAATCTTCACACTGGAATATGCATTAATATGTGCTAACTTCAGTTTTTACAAAGCTCTTCAACAATATAGTGCAGCAGTGGTGAAATAAAAATGCAGTTATGCATTTAAAACACTGTAATTCAAAGCTTACCTAGCAATAATAAGCAGCACTGGCTTCAAGTATTTTAAAGTATCAAATTAATTATATTTCCATGCTTAAATTTGCCCTTGTGGTATTTTACATCTGTAGAAAGGAAGACACCACAAATACCCCAGATAAACATAGTGGCTACTCTATTTCTTTTAGCTGGCTTATTTATTTTTTATTTAGTTTTTTTAGCACCAGGATTGGGCAGGTTGCTAACAGAATTAAAATATATTTTCCTAAATGGATTTGGAATTCGATATATACCAATCTTTGCACTGCAGATCAAAAAATATTTATGATTGATGTATCTATAACATGCGTTTTACATCTTGTGTATAATATATGTATTTAAATAGGGGTCTTCCCTTTCACATATTACATTTTGTGTGGTTATTAAGGTGTTTCATTCTGCATTTTCTGCCAGGCTTTTAATTTCACACACTTCATCTATCAGATATTACTGTCTACTTTAGACACATCACTACAGAAAATGATAACTGGTGTTGAATACAGAGCCATGGAGGCGGGAGATTTGCAATTCCAAGTAATGTGGAGCTGGGTGATAAACGGGGAACAGCAGCTGAGCTGAGAAGCTCAAGAGAGACAAAAATCACATTTGCAGGTAAGTGGAGTGGAAACTGGGTAAAACAAAAAGCAAAACATTATTATTAAAGGTGGAGTGAGAGGAGCAAGAGCAACAGAGAGGCAATTTTCTCCTAGCTCCAGCAGGAATTCATCTCAAGTTGTAACACGCAATTTCACTACGGAGCTCCAGGATGAAACACAGGATTATACCTAATTATTTTGGGGGCTTGGGTAACAAAACATAAAAATCCCAGCAAGTGATGGGCCTTTTGTGCCAGTGCAGCCCAGAAAAGGATGAATAGAAGTTATAAAACCATTCAAAAACCTGAACTGCAATAAATATCAAGATAACCACCCAACAATAAAGAAATGCAGCTTTAGGGATTTGGTATTTTCAGGGATATCTATACTATGACAGCCCAGTTCAGAGGAAAATTGATTCAGGTCCTGAAGTTTGCCAAAGCAATGCTAAGCTGAAGGCACATCACACATCTCATTTTACCTTTCCTGGCAGTAATATTTTACAATGGAAAGCCAGGAGTGCTGTGAGAGTATGGAAATGAGGACAATTAAATTTGCCCTATTACAAGTATTAAAAAGGCTGTTATGTAATTGTCCTCTGTATATTTAATATGACGGTGTAGAGCTAAACAGCCCTTTCCAAATAAGAAGTTAATAGATCATTATTAATGTGCTATTTATTTTGGTCATACCTTCTTGTAAAATATTAATACTGCCTGAGTTTTGGCATTTTAGCTTTCAAAGTGAAAAATCCATGTGACTAGCCACCATTAGCTCTGGCTAATGCTTAGAGCCAAAAAAACCCATCCAGATCTGCAGAGTGGCAAACTCAATGCTGGCAAAACTCCCTTATCATAAAGCTTACTATAAAACCTTCCCCAAGAAGATGGGGAAATGCAGGAGAGGTTTTGTAGAGCCACTGTGGAGTCATGGGGGGCTGAAGCTTAGTTTTAACACACTGTGGAGTTCAGCAACACATGTGGCACATTGGCACCATGCTGGGCATGGAGACAAAGCCCAGGATCCCAATAAACCATCCCAGCCAGGCCTTCTGCTTCTGAACTCACAAATAACCATCCTAGCTGTTCATTTACCTCCAGGAATAACAGCACACACAAGCACCATTTATGCACCCTCTATGCACCATCTCACATGAAAATTAGCACAACTTCTCTCTTTTCTTACGTGTGCGTTATATTATATATATATATATGCACAAACCAACACTTGTGATTTAAAAACATATATAATATGTAGTACAAATTACTTCCTTCTTTCACCTATCTAATAGTTCTTCATTGATCTGACTCCAAACACCCCTGGTTTAGCTGAGCAGCCACCAAAGCACCTGCAGCAATGACAGCACCCAGTGTAGCCCCAGCACTACAGCACCTAATCCTGCTCCATCCCATTCCCATCCTGCAGGCTACAAGGATGTGGGACTACCAGCTCAAATGCAATGACTCTGGCTTTGTTTTGAGGGTGGAGATGCTCTGGAAGGTGTCAGAGGTACCTGGAATGTAACCAGGAGCAGAGAGATCCCAGTGGCAGGTGGAGAACTGGAGAAACAGCCTGACAAAAGAAGTGAATCCGGCCTATGAATACGAAGGAACAGCAGGAAAAGAAGCTTCGTTTATCTTTTTTATTTTCTTTTTTTCCCTCCTGTCAAAAGCCTACATTTTAACCCAAGAGGGCCTTTGATTCCTCCAGAAAATGTCTTTCCATGGAGCATCTTGTGTTTCCCCTGGCAGATAGCCCTAGCACAGCCATTCCCATTGGCACTGTGTCTTCAGAGGACTTCTGCTTTACTGTGCCAGACCTGCTCAAGTTTTGAGCCCTGCTTAAGCCTCAGGTTGAAGCTGAGAAGGTGGTGATTCACTGACAGAGCCTCATGTCTCCCACAGATACCCACATCTGTACCAGCCCTTCTCTGGCTCTTCCTCATGGAGAATCAAAGCCTGGGACTCTGACCTCAGCACCCAGTGTGAAATGACAGCTTCCCTGATGACTGCCACATCCTCCCATTCTCTTCATCTGCTCATGTGACCTTCTTTCCCCCTGACTCAGAAATACTGCAGCACCAAAGGCAGAGATGGCAGCACATCAAAGAGCCTAAGTTACAAGGGAAGCGGGTTTATTTTCACTTGAGCTGAGGGGGTTTTTTGTTGTTTTTTTTTAAAGCAAGACTTCAAAATACCTTAAAAAAAGTAACAGAGATGATAATGGGATCGAAAATTTCAGTGGCATCTGAATAACATAATTCAAGCACCAGTATCAGAGGATAAGATAACCCACCCAGAACAGTTCCCAGACACTGAGGTTGCACATCTCATCTGGGCTGAGTTTCTGAAGGGGATGTAAATTTGTATTTGTGACAATAAAGAAATGTGGGATTAAGAAACAAGAGAAGAGGAAAAAGGGCCAGTCAATTCTCCCACCGCCTTTTCTTGTTCCTAAAATTTCAGTTGCCTGGAAATGGCTGATGAGAAGACGGGATTATGTAAGTGCTTGCCAACTTCTCACACATTAAGGAAATGAAAGCCTCAATGATGGGTAGCTTAACCCATCCTCTAAGCAGTGAGCTAAAACCTGTTTACTAAGGAGAAGTCGAATAGTGAAACCCCTTTAGAAAAAACACAAGTGATGAGGACTTGACAATCCCAGGATTAAAAAGCTGCATATATTACAGACAAGGTAATCTCCTTATAGTAAGATGAGGAAAAGGAAAATAAAGCCTTCTTGGTGGGCAAGACAGTTTTTGTTTTAAAGCATATCCATCCTGTCTGGCTGAAGACTTTCTTGTGTTATTGCTTTTTTTTTTTTTTCTCCTGATAAACATGACAGAGAAGAGCTACATCAGCCTTCCAAATCCTTACTGTTACATTTTCCAGTATAACTCACTGCTCCCATCAAATATGACCCACCAATAATAAAATAAGAAGCACTGTGCTCTTCCTACATTTAATCAAGTGAACACTTGGATGCTACAAGACAGCTAGCACCAACCAAAGTGCAAAATAGCTTGAGCTAGTTTTGAATAGACCTTCAGCAAGTGTGTCACCCCAGCAGACCTGAGTTTTCCTGAGCTCTTCCTCCCTGTCATTCCAGTGACATGGTACCTTCTGCAAATATTCTCATTTAACTACAGCTGAAGGCCAGTTGAAAATCTATCGTGGAATCACAGTATATCCAAAGCTGGAAGGACTCACAGGGATCATTGACTCCAACTCCTGGCCCTGCACAGGACTCCCCAACAACCTGTTAAAAACCTCTAAAAAACCTCTAAATCCTGCTCCAAGCTGAAGTTGCACCACCCATTGGAGCATCAGCAATGCAAAATTGCAGGCTGCAAATAGCTGATCCGGAGGTTGAAGAAGAAATCGTATTGCCTGCTGCTCAGCCACAGGACAGGGCAGCAAAATAAACTCCATTTACCACAGGAATGCCCCTGGAGTTGTATAATGTAAGTATGTGTGTCTGGGAGAGAAAATATAAAGCAGCCAGGTTGCTGGAGCTTATATCTTCATGAGAAGTAAAAAAAATCCCAAACAGTGGCTTTTTCTACAGCTGCCCAATAATGGCAAAAGGCAAATCCTTAGCTGGTGATGATGGTTATGGCTCCTCTGGGACCTGCTGCTGATGTTTCCCCTCTGGACCTACAGATGGAGTGGGGAAACCCCAACCATTCTACAAAGAAAAGCTGCACCGAGTGAGTGCAACCAGATGTGAGAACTTGCACCCAACTACAAGAACTGTGGGATGTCTTTGAAAACTTCAACTGGACAAAGCCCCAGCCAGCCAATAACAAAACCTATGGTCCTTTAGCTTCAGAAGAGAAGACAAAACTTCTCAGAAAGGCCAGAAGTGATGATTTTTAAGCTGCTTCAACAGCATCTTAGTTATTTCAAGTAGTCCTAAGAGTTTACCAGTGATTGCCTTCGCTTAAGTGGAACTACAAGCTGGCAAAGTGCTCAAATTGAGGCAAAAGAAACAAACACAATTTTTGTGACTGCTGTGTTATGAATATATTGTTTTTTTCTGTTCCAAACTGCCTTCCCTTGAAATTTTAAAACACAGAAAACCAGCAAGTGTAGAGTAAATAATATCTACATAAGTAGGTAATTTTCTTAATGGCAGGGAAGTGCTGTTTCACTCCAGCTCGTTTGTAACACAGACACACACATTTCCAAATAAAGCGTATTTTCGGATCTGCAAGGGAGGGGAGTGGCTTATAATCATGGAGGCACTCACTCCAAGATCAAGTAGAGCCTAATTCAGAAAGACAAGCAGGAAAAAGTCATATTTTGCACCTTCCATGAGAGCTTTGCAGGGAGTTGTGACATTTTGAAGAAAATCCTCTCGCCTTGCATAAGCCGGAGCTGGAGGGTGCTGCACGCTGCATATTCCATTACAAACGCAGAGCCACGTTAGTTCATTAGAGAAGTGATAAGTTCAATCCTTACCAAGTTTTCTTGGTTCCTGGCTGCTATTTTCTGATCATCTTCTCCCCCATTTTTCATGTATTTGACCTCTTCCACTGGTTTGATCCTATACTCATCTGAGCACCAAGAAAAAAAAAAGAAAAAAAATAAATTTGAACCAGTGTAGTTCAGCAGCTGGGATAAAAGCCAAACTAAAACCAAAACAGCTGACTAGAAGAGACCCTAGTTAAGCAAAGCAACTAAAAATTACATGTACATCTTTTCAAAGGCTTACATGTGACTAATACAAAGGAAGTTTCTCCTGCCTGAAGCTTCAATAAGAATTTCAGTAGCTCTCTGGTCTAGTATAGCCATGGCACCAGGAAAGAGGGATGCTTGGTGTGTACTCTCTCACAAATTCCTAGTTTTCTGTTTAATATGTTCAATACAAACATGCTCTTTGCTCCTGCACCCTCCCTGCATTTTCAATCTCAGTGGGCCAACAAGCCATGTACAGTGGTTACTCGAGAGAAGGCTGCTCAGGGGTGATCTTTGCACAGCAAAGCTGATGGAGACTACTGAAAATATAGATTAAAAGCTGGAAAAAAGCCAAGCCACACAATAACCACTTTGCCTTTTTTTAAATTTTCTTTTTCCTAATGACACAATGAACAGTCATAGAATGATTTCTGGAGAAAAGGCCCCATGCTGACCATCTTCCTCTTCCCACTTCCCCCCACCAACCATTTTCCTGCACACAAACATTACCCAGAAAATAAGTAAGAAAAGCAAGATTCTTGGTTTTGTCCCTAATGTTATCAGCTCTTCAAATACTAGAATTCCCAGCTCTCATGCCAGCATGGAAATGTTATCTAACATACAGGTGCTCTACCACAGTAAACCCAAAGCTCCAACAAGAGAATTTTTAGTTTGGTAGGACAAGAGGGGATTTCAGGAAAAAATATTCTTCCCTGCAGCCTGTGAATCCAGTTCTCTCAGGACCAACACTGCCCTTTCTCAGTCGTTTTTTGCTCTGGTTATCTTTGTAGCATGTTAATCTACTGGAAAAAGCACCCAGAGTTGTGCACCCACCCTCCTCCAGCCAGGATAAACAATGCGGAGGAGAAACTTCATCCCACAAAAGGGGAAGATATTAATACAAACTGAAATGAGACACAGTACACTCAGAATAAAGGGCAAAACTATGGCAAATTCGAAGAAGCTGCACAAACTTTCCACTTTTTCTTTGGGTTTTCAAGCAACTTCTCTCAATTATACTGAGGGCAAAACAAAGCACAGATAGACTTTTCTGGGTTACTGTATTTTTAAAAAAAGAATCAATATTATTTGGACAAAGTTGTTTTCAGGAAACTGTTAACCACAGAGCCTAGAAGTTAAATAAGCCTTGCTTTGAAAAGTAAGGCTTATTTTAAAAATAAACTTGTTTCGAAAAACAATCTTATTTTAAAAAATACATCATGGTTTTGCATTTGGTCTAGTCCACATCTATACATTTTCTTTAATACAGAGTTCAAATTAACTGAATCTATCAAATAGAAGCATCTCAGATGCAGAGCGTAAAATCAGATGGAAAAATTTAAGATATTATCAGATTGGTAAATGTGAACAACTCTGAGGTTTTTTGGGTTTTTTCTTTTTTTTTTTTTTTTCCAGTGTAATTCAGCTAGTCTGGAGGTGACAATTCATAAACCCAAAAGGGCTGAACACAATAAAGCCTGGGAATTAGAAGTAGGTGATTGACTGCAATTATCAAACTTACATTTTCTTCCCTGCTTCAGTGCTCTCTGTTGTGATTAGCAATAAAACCCACACGCAGAAAAAGCATCAAACTCCCACAGAGGCACACAGGGATCTGAATGGGGAAACAGATGAGCAAGAGAAAGCAGCACAAAGGACATTTCCCAACCAACAGCCAGTCTGTGTGCACTGGAGGAGAGAGGAAGTTCAGCCCAGCCTTGTAGAAAATGAAGAGGGTACGGAGGGGCTGACGTTCCACGGCAAAAATCACCCTGAAACGTGTCTGCTGCTTATTCCAAGAGATTAATTGAGATCAAACACCACGTCCAGGCAGCAGCTGATCCTGTGGGGATGGTATAGGAGGGATGTTTCCTTGGACACATCATCCCTTGGAGCAAGTCAGCCAGGGCACCCTGACTGATAGCCAGGGTAATCAGACTGACATGTAAAATTCTGATACACCTGGATAGGATGGAGTCTTCTTAGAGACCAAAAATTTTAAATTCACTATGAACATGGGCACAGATCCTTCAAATGTTGCATCATTTGCCAGATGCATCAAGTAGCTCTGAACTGGTGGCAGAGAACTTTGCAGAGATTTCTTCTTTCAGGTATTTCCAGAGATATTTCCAGCAGTGTTAGTAAACTTCAACACTTTCCTGATGATAGTAAGTATCCAGTTATCTCCAGCACAGCTGATGTTACTCTCCCCTCCATCCTACCAACTGCAGAAGTGCAGACACCTGGATAATTTATGCCCAAGATACGCAGCAGCAAGAAAGTTTCCAAAAATAAACCAGTCATTTTTCATAGCATCGTTTTGGACATAGCTGAATCCACCACAGCAAACAGCAAATCTCACTTTGGAGAAATCCAACTTTTCCTTAGGGGAACGGTGGCTCAAAGGGGCAGGGTTAGATGGGATACTGGGAAGAAATCCTTCCCTGTGAGGGTGGGGGGGCCCTGGCACAGGGTGCCCAGAGAAGCTGTGGCTGCCCCTGGATCCCTGGAAGTGTCCAAGGCCAGGCTGGACAGGGCTTGGAGCAACCTGGGCTAGTGGGAAGTGTCCCTGCCCATGGCAGGGGGTGGCACTGGATGGGTCCAAGCCCATTCTGTGATTCTGTGGATACAGATTTAAAAAAAAATAAAAAAAATCAGGAAGCCCTTGCAGATGTTGGCAGAATCAGCCTAGTAATAGAAAGTGTCTTACAAAATTAATATAAATGTCCTGGCTAAAATGGATGGCGTGTGTTTGAGCAGAAGAAATCTCTGCTTGTATCTCAAAAAGCAATAAAGCTTTGACACAATCTAAAGCTGAGGATCTCCTTTAAAGGCCAGGAGATTATTTCTGTGATGAGACACAGAGGGGAAGGGGTTGAGGGGCTGGCACTCAGGCTCCAGTGCCTCGAGGAGCGATGAACAGCCCAGAGTGCCAGGCAGTTTCCAGCTCCAGCAATCCCAGGGGCACTGAGGGAGCCGTGCACACACCAAGAGCAGAGAAGGCAAACACAGCACCAGCCTGTGGAAAGCCAGGGATCAACTTCATTTTGGTTAATAACTGAGCCATCAACAACTGTTTTATCCGCTACACACAGAAATGAAGGGAGCAGATCAGAGATTCATCACAGTTGAAGCAACATCATTACTGATAAGCTCTCCTAGTTCCCTATCAGGCGAAATACTGCCCCTAAAACAAGGAGCACTGATAGAATGCATTGGTAACAATTGTTAGCATTGAGAAGTCTCTTGCTGGAAGGAGGTATAAATAGGTATGATTCCACTTTGCAAGGGAAAAGAACAGCTAAGTAATTATACAGAATTATATGGCTAGGGAGGATACTGCTTGCTGGTGTAACAGAGAAGTAACACCTTATTCACGGGTAACACAACATTCTTTATTTTAAATATACTAAATATAGGAATTAAAATCAAATCACTATTTTCAGAATATGGGTCTTGCACTGTATTATGTTATTTTTGGGAGGATACAATGATATATAGACTTCTTTTGAGTAGGTGAAGACAAAATTTGTCTTCTATAGATATCTTACACATAAGATAAGGTGTTCAAAAACTACAGATTCTGAGCTATTTATGAGATTGTTCTTGTTCTAAAGTTACTGGCAGATTGAAAGCACTGCAAGTGCAAAAGGCATGTTTATGCAATGCACAAACCATGACGTAGATCATGAGGAATACACTCATTAACAGTTTTAGGTGAATACGAAAATTAGATTGAAGACAGGTTGGATGAATGGGCCCTTAATGCCTTTCCTGTAGGTATGTGCAAACTGCAAACCTGGTAAGAGGTGACCTGGAGCTGAAGAAGGATGATAAAAACCATCTTTTAAGTTTTACCTTCTGATTTCTACTGAAGCAAACATAGCATTTTGAGATATTTTGGTCTGAGTGATCAGAAACAAATCCAGAGAAATCCTGAAATGTTGACTGAGATCCAGTAGGACCCTCATTAAATCTGGCAGCCAACAAGACCTTTAAAACTGAAAGAAGTTCAGGATAAATGAAATCTATATTCTATGTGTATTTATCTTGGTCTTTTTCCTAAATACAGTTTTATATCAAAAAGAAAAGTGAAACACGTTCATGCTTCTTTCTCATACAGAACTAAAAATCAAGTAGTGAATATGATAAAAAAATTAGCACATTATTACTCAGAATGTGGCATATCATATATAAAGAAAATTGCATCCTTATGTTCCTCTCAGGAGCAAAAACAAAATCAAGTCCTGTCTTGTATTATGTGGTGTATTATATAAAAAGAGAAAATTTCCAATAACTCATATGGGGGAGGAATGGCTTTACAGGACTGTCACAGCATCCTGCGTTGAAGAAAAGCAACTCAATTAAATCAAAAGAAAAACAGCATAAATGAACCACAAAAGACAGAAATATTGCAAGCATAACACCCACCACAAAATCACAGGATATAAACCAGAAAGCAGGAATGCTTCTAGCTCCAAACTGTGGAAAGGCATAGGGAGGAAGAATTTTGAAGCTGAATATGCTGCAAAAATTCTCAGCAGTCAGATCTTATGAATGAAGATCTCCATCTGGAAACAGATAATTCCACTCAAACATGTCACCCAGTTGCCATGGCAATGTGACAAAGAAAAACAGCACTCATTAATAACAATTTCAGTGATAAATGAGCATATCAACTTAGAATACTGAAACAATTACTGGGTGGGGGGCACAAAACTGTGGTGGTTCCCATGAGAAAAATGTCTTCAGCACTTCCAGACATGGCTGTAAGTGCCTTTACCACAGGAATATGGGCAATGACACTAATTCTTGCTCAGTTTAGAGCAAAAAACAGCACCAGAAAAAAGCATAACTTTGTCAAATATACCTAGAGTCATTGCGACTTCTGGAGAAATATTTGGTTAAAACAGCAAGCCTTTAAATTAAAGTAAATAAACAGAATGCTGATTTACACTGCATTCCCATTTCAGACATCTAAGGACAAACAGATTTGGTTCCACTGTCATCCAGAGGAACTATGGGTGAGCCTCTTCCCTATTTTTAGCAAGATATCAAGTATCAGGCAGGAGGTGAGTGGTACTTCAGTCATACCACCAAGAGGGAAGTTTCTAAACACACTTTCATTTTCCTATGCCACATATTTTTCTGCAGTTTCTCTTGCCTTTCTATCACACGACATGCCAAGATTTATCCTTCATCCACACTTAACCAAACGTCTGTTCTGCAAAACAGGAGCTTTCTGTCTAACAAATTCCTCTGCACTGTACTTTACTTCTGCCAGGTGCAGAAAATGATCCTACTGCTGTGAATGCCACGGATCAAAGCTTCACGTGCTCCCCTCTCCCAAAGGCTTGAAAGCTCAAAGCTATATTTAGATAAAAGACTGAATTGCTTTTTCTAAAAATATTTGTTAAGAACCGTAAGAGATTTTGATGCAATTGAACTGAAACACAGAACAGCAGGTGAGCCACTTAGATGCTGAGCACAGAACATGCCAAACATCCCAGAACGTTTTGGGTGGGAAGGGACCTTAAAAATCATCCAATTCCACCCCCTGCCATGGGCAGGGACACCTTCCACTAGCCCAGGTTGCTCCAAGCCCTGTCCAGCCTGGCCTTGGACTTCCAGGGATCCAGGGGCAGCCACAGCTTCTCTGGGCACCCTGTGCCAGGGCCTCCCCACCCTCAAAGGGAAGAATTTCTTCCCAATATCCCATCTGACCCTGCTCTTCTGGCAGTGGGAAGCCATTTCCACTTGTCTTGTCACTCCACCCCTTGTAAATAGTCACTCCATCTTTTCTGTCAGCTCCCTTCAGGCATTGGAAGGCCACTGGAAGGCCTGAAGGTTCTCTTCTTCAGGCTGAACTTTCCTAATTCTCCCAGACTTCCCTGGCAGCAAAGCTGCTCCGTCACTCTGATCATCTTGATGGCCTCCTCTGGACTGGCTCCAACAGCTCCATGTCCTGCCTGTGCTGGGATACTGAAGCTGGATGCAGCTCTCCTGGAGCCCATCTCCACTGGGAAGGAGGAACACTCCAAGACGCACAACTGCACTGGGAGGACACGAACAGTGGTAGACTCAGCTCTAGAAAGATCCACACCTCAGGAGGAAAACCAAAATCACAGAGCACCAGGACAGTCAAGGAGCAGAATTAGATTGCTTGGGTGGCTGCAATTCCACCACCTGAGTCATCAACCTTGGTTCATGTTCATGTCCAACTGGCCTGGAGGACTGGAAGGGTGAGATGAGCTACTTAGGTTATCCCACCTCTGCTATGTATCAACTGCCTGGATACCAGGGAAGTTATACCAAAAAATCCCCAAAAAGTCAACAGACAGAGAAAGTAGCTACAAATATCCTGCAAATTAATATTTCCTGAACTAAATACTACAAAATGGAGGATATCTAAGTTATCTTCTTAGGTTCAGCTTCAAGCACTCACAGAAAGCAGCAGCTCTATTGTTCATTTGATTCTACAGGGTTGAAGCATTTGCTCAGCTGTGGGGGTGGGTTTCTGATCCACTTGGATGTGGACTGGGAGTGAAACTTCATTGGAGGTCAACCAGTATTGGGTGAGCAGCTTGTTGTTGTCTTCTGTTACCAACCCTCAAAGCTATCAATTCACAGGCAATTCTTGATCCAAGTGATGACGGTTTTACTAACATGAATAGAATAATAAAAATAGCTTAGGAAATAAGCCAACCCATTTTTTCTCAAAGGATTATCTGAAAATGCTCATTCGGATTTCTCAAATTAATTTACCTTACCCAAATCCAATCTAAAAATACAGCCACTGCTGGGAGTCGAGGCAGTGGACAACACCAGATACTAAACAGACAACAGGTACATGAACAACACACCAATTCTGCCAACAAAATCTAAATCTTCTGACAGAACAGTTCTTCAAAAATCAACACACCACACAGATGGCAGCACATCTGCAAAGCCCACCCTCAGGCACTTTTTCTTCTTCCTACACAACCCTAACATGTACCCAAGGAATGCCAACAACTGCTTCTGCACAAGGCAGATGTGACGGCTAGGGCTGATTTTTTGGAGGAAAAAAAAAGAGATTGAGACATTGTAACAAAAGCCAGTCCTCAAATGGAGGATTCCTGCAGAATTGCAAGGCCATTCAGTGAGACTGGAGTAGCTCTTTTCTAATCTATCCAGCAGCCCTATGGCATATCCAGTGCTTCATGAAATACTCACTTCCTCATGGGTGATGCCTACCTGAAAAAATTTAGCAACTTCCCTTCTACTTTATCAAACCTCCCTCCTGCAGACGCAAACCATCTTTCAGCAGCAATCTCTGAGGCCAACAGGTCTGACAGAACACAGCTCCATTAACTGTCCTGGACACGATCTTGATCTTTGCTGCTGGAGAAGCACAAACCCTTATGTTGCCGTATTAATCCACCCCTCACCAGTGTTATCAGCAGTTTCCAGAGCTGCAAACCTCTCACAGCTCTCCATCCCTTGGGGAACTGTCCTCTTCCAGCCTGGTATCTGCCCATGGGAAAAGGCACTGTCCCAGCCCCTGCAGTGCTGCTGCTGCTCCTGGGGTGCCTCAGTCTGTGTATCCTGGGTTTTCTGATTCCTTTCCCCCCAGTCTAAGGGTGCCAGGCAATGATGAAGCCATAATTTAGCTCCCTTGCTTCTACAGGTTCAATTTTCAAATCTGGCACATGACTTGCAGAAACAAATCACTGTACATCAACTGATATGAATCAAAGAGGGGGTAACTTGCTTCCCATCTTCACTTGGTTTCTTCTTGGTTCCCTCTACTTGTTGTTTCTTCTTGGTTCCTACCACTACTGGTTTCTTCTTGGTCAAAAAGTCTCCAAGGCTACTCTACATTTTGAGCTGTCATAGTCCAAGCCCTACGAAAACTGGAGTTGTACATACAATTTTCTATCACATTATGAATTAAGGATTGTTTTAACTAACCTTACACCAGGGGCACAGGCCCACTGCTCTGTATCTGCCAGCTCTACCTTAGTTGTGGGTAGGTCAGAGGAACCACAGCCTGAGAGGCCATTTCATTATCTCAGGAAAGACTTTAAAATACAACCTCAACATCCCCAAATCCAGTTAATGCTAAACACACAATTTCTGCCTTGCTTGTACAGTCTTTGTGTTCAAGATCCAAAGAAACACCATATGTGAGATGGTATTGAAAAAACCTGCCATGTGATCATATAATTAAAGACTTTTGTGCACTCCTCTGTAATTATAAAGCCAAAGAACAGTGCTGGTGGTGCGCACTCAGAACTATCTTTCAACTACCCAGATTTCTGCTTGCTGAAACTATATAATTCATATATACATATATATACATATACATATATATACACAGACACTTTTTTTTAACCTTCTTGTTTTCATTTAATTAATACATAACTTTGAGGCAGATGCCAGGTTGTTCAAAGGAAACCATTTCTCAGGTGGAGGGGATTACAGCCAGGGTGCTTGGCAGGAAGGATACTCAGTAAATGCAATTATCTAGCCCACTAAAAAGATGAAATTGAGAAATGAAAGCAGGAGAGGAAACAAGCAGCAGAGAGATTAATTAAAGGAATGGACAGGAAGAAAACAAAGGGTCTGTGCCTTGAAAATATGACTGTTCATATGAAGCCCCCAGGTGGGTGTCTGGATCCAGGCTGCCTGGAACACAGAACAGCACAGCCAGCTTGGAAAGGCTCCTTCAACTCCATTTCACTGCTCTGGTTTGAAATTCTCCCTCAGAAAGTTAAAAAAAAAAAAAACACCAAGCACAAAATATTTAATTCTCTTCAGGTTTTTCAACATCATTAATGAAACTCCCAGTCTCTGCTGACCCTCCCCCCTGCCCCCCTCTGTCTATGTATTGAACATTCCTCACTTTGGCACAGAACCAGCCAGGGACTATTCAACTCCAGGAAAAATACCTAACTGACCATTTCTGTGAGCATCCCTCATGCAGCACTGGAGGCCCTGCCTCTTACAGCCCCTCTAAGGCATCCATCCACCCAAAACCATTCCTGAAAGGAGCCGCCCCCAAGTGTTCCCTGGAAAATAAGTCATTACCACTCCACACCCTCGAAATTACACATCTCCTATTATTGCAAACACAGGATGAGGTGCCTTCAGTTTCCTTGTCAATAAAAAAGCCAATTCCTCTTTCCTTAACAAGCAATGCCATTCTCAATCAGTCAACTATTAAATGAGATTGTTGCCCCGCAACGTACGACTTGAAATGGATTTTCATACCCTTTCTGGCATAGTAACTTTTTTCTATTAATATTAAGCTATCAAATTTTCCCTGCTCATGGACCTCAAAGAGTGTTTGTAAATCAGCAGCTATTTAGTTTTTATTAATTCCAATATGGAAGGGACTGAATAAATACCCAGAACCAGTAACATCTCTTCACTGTCAATATTTCTTCAAACCAAGAGGGGAGATGTAACAAAAGCTTGATTTATAAAATACAGTGCACATTTCCAGATGCAAAAGATACGGAAGATAATTATATTATTTTGCTTAAGACCATCTAAGAGCTCCAAAAATAATCTGTTGGAAATATTAATATTTTGCTCTGGCTACAGATTTTCCATGCCTTCTTCCCTTCTCTTTGGGAAACACTTTTTAAAAGAAAGCAAAATATTGATGTCTTAAGAAAAAAAAAAAGAGTTTAGTAACAGCTAAAAAAAAAATCAAAATAAGAAATATGTGCTTAGAGCACTTGTATTATACATGTACTTTCACCCTAAAAAGACCTCAAGATGCACCCAGTTCCTACAGTTAGAAATACAGTGTATCATGGAATCAGAGGATCATAGAAGCTGCTGAAATGGAAAGGACCCACCAGGATAGTCCAGTCCAACCCCTGTCCCTGCACAGACACCCCAACAGTCCCAGTCTGTGCATCCCTGAGAGTATGGTCCAAATGCTCCTGGAGCTCTGGCAGCCTTGGGGCTGTGACCACTCAACAACAAATTCAGGGGATGACATGCATGCAATCCATAACAAATACAACCATTACACAATTTAGGAGACTTCAGTGGAAAAAACCAAACCACTACACCTCCTTTTTCCCCTCTGAATAGCTCAGGATCATTCCTGGAGCTATAACTCCTGAAACAAAGGTGACTGCATGCTCCTTCCCAGTACCACAGAACATGAAGTGCTCTGCATTCGAGTTGCCTGAACAGCCCCTGCAGTGCTCCTGTGACAAGAGCAGAAAGAAAAGACAGAATTTAAAAGCACCCTAAACCTGATCCTTTCTGCCAGAGCCCCCGCTCGTACAGGTAAGAATAAAAAGTGCATGGCAGGGCATAATGACACCCACTCAGCAGAAGCCAGGCTGTGCTTCTCACAAGCACATGAGGCAGAAGTCTTAACATTTTCTATTTTTTCACTTTTTTTTCTGGTGCTAGCTCAAGACAGAGCACTGTCAGTCTTGGGCCCCTGACCAAGGAGAACGTGAGGCCACTTGGTTGTAATATTTATTTAAAATATCCATGATGGCACAGTGTTTTGGAGAATTACCTCCTGGAAAAACGCCTTCTATGTTCACTTCCTCTATCCTCTAAAGGCACCTCTGGCTGTGTATGCCACAGATTCACAAATACTTATTGGACAGGTACCTTTTATTTGTATTTAACAGCTATTTCTACCAGTAGATATTTCCTACTATAAAATTACAGCCTTAAAAATTTCAGCCTTGTGTTGCTGAAATGAATATACACCCATGCAGCTACACAAGGCTTACCTGGGGAATTTAGAATTATTCCCCAGAGTGAGTAGGTTCTGGCCAAATTTCAGGCTTTGGAGTTTTCTCTTGGCTTTTTATTCCTCCAAATTTGTGGCCCAGTAATAAAACACTTGGAAAATGTCTAAAGGAACACTGCAGTTATTGAAAGTGCATGGCATTTTTCCCATGATTTTTCCTTGTTTGCACCCACAGGTAGGCAATGAATACCAGAGATTGTCTTTAAAACATTAAGTGAAAAACTAAGTGTGTCTGTACCATAAAATAAACGGATTTCCTTTAGCACCAAGGCTGCCAGAAAACACATCCTGGCTCCTTTCTAGCCAGCGCCAAAGGCGGATGTATGGCCCTATTTATAGCCCACTAATGCAATTGTGAAATGCACACCCCTTGCACTTCATTGCTATGGGCTGGGACTGGACTCTCCATGGAGCTAAGCAGCTTGGGGGAAAGGTCACTGCCTAGAATAACACCACATCCCCTCTGTCCCCATGGCAGAGACTCGGGGTCCCTTGGAGCCCCCTGCCCTCTGGTCGCTCTCTGGGTGCTCTGATGCTGATGGAGAGCTTGCAAAAGGGGAAAAGCTCACATGAAAGGAAGAGGCAAGGAAGTGATGACCTGCCTGTGATTAATTTCTGCTGCTAAAACAGGGCTATCAACTGTTTCTCCACCTTGGCTCACCTTCTGTCTCTGTACTGTAAATCCCCACTCGAAGTGCTGAGCCCAGTTGTGTGTGTATCATTCCAAACCCAGCACTGCAAAGATCTGGATCCAAAGAGCTCCCTTCCACTAAGGAGAATGACTTTGCAGAATTATTCCCTCGTCTAATACCATGACAAGGGGTTGTAAAAACAGTCCAAGAAGATTAACCACCAGAAGAAGTTCACTATAGAGGGTGAGGGCTGTCTAACTAAGTTATGGACACCTCTTCTAAGTCCAACTCTCTTTCAGGTAGAAAAGCTCAGCAACCTTTCCATGGCAAAGATCTTCTATCCATTCAGGAAAGGCTTCTTTTTGGGTCTTTCTAATTATTCTTTTCAAATAGGCACCAAGAAATATCTTCAAACACTGTTGCTTCTACTGCCTGAACCAGTAATTTTCCAGCACCGAGGAATCTAAAAAGCAGATACTCTCCCATCACTTCTGGTTTTCTTCTCTGCTGGATCAGTGAAAATAGACACTGAAAACCAATCTTGCAAAAAGAGGCAAGGTACCTTCTTGGAGCCTGCAGGAATCTTTCTGCAGACCTGGATGTCACCCCTAAGAAACACCAGACCAGTGTTTCTGCACTTCCAAGGGGAAAACAAAAATGGGGAGAAGAGTAGGAGAAAGGAGAACTATTTCAATTACCATCATTACATACAGACCACAATTAATGGACAGCTGCTGCCAGAGCCCTGAGTGCACTAAGAGGCCACAACCAGCCCCTTGAGACCCCACCTGCATCTCCTGCCCATGGATCCAGGAGCTCTGTTTCTGCTGAGACTTGGGCTCCAGTCCCTGCCAGAGCAGGTCTGCCTGTCTCTAGTCCTGCCTTTGGTCCCATGTCCTGGAGGGACATCAGTCCCACTACAGAAGATTGTAGGTGTCTTCTCTCCCATCTCTCTTCTCCCTGTATCCAGCCTCATCTCCTGGTGCTCCTCATTGCATTCCTTGGATCTGGTTCATTGCCATGCCTGGGACTGCTCTTTCTGTATCCTTTATATATTTCCTTGCTGGAGAGGGAGGAGGAGCTTGTTTTGTTACTACTCAGAGCCAACCCACAGTCCAGAGCAGCCTCTTCCCCCTTCTGCAAAAGCAGCAACTTTTCCAAGAGCTATAATGATGAGCCATTTCTATACATAAAAGATGAAAATACAGTTTTAATTCATGTGAAAAACACTCTGCACATATTGATCATGAATACATAACTAGACAAAACCTGAGGGTGCAGTTTGGTTTTGTTTTGATTTTCTTTAAACTCTGTTGCTTCCTTATGGTAATAAAATAGTAAATTATTGACTTACCAAGGGTGCTCTCAGAGTTACACAAACACATCATAAACCTAGATAACACATGCAATTTTGTTATATTTCCCACATAACTATAACCAGGGCAGGTAGGGTTTGGTTCTATTCATTCCTCTCACTTCCTGAAACACTTGTTTAGGACTGCCCCCCATTTACTTAGAGAAGAAGCAGGCTATGAACAAATGGCAGAACAAGGCAAGGAAAGAGAATCACAGAATGGTTTGGGATGGAAGGGACCTTAAAGCTTATCCCATCCCACCCCCTGCCATGGGCAGGGACACCTTCTACTGTCCCAGGTTGCTCCAAGCCCCCTCCAAACTGGCCTTGGACACTTCCAGATATCCAGGGGCAGCCACAGCTTCTCTGGGCAACCTGGTGAGGCCAGGGCCTCACCACCCTCACAGGGAAGGATTTCTTCACAATCCCTGATCTAAACCTGCCCTCTGGCAGCTAAAAAACAGAGTCCAGTACAATTCTGGAACCCTCTGCTGCAATGCACTCACTCATCTGCTTTTCTTCAGCTTTCAAGCACTGAAACAAGACCTACTTTACAACATGAGCCACTGAACCACGAACAACATGAAACTTTCCCTTCCAGGAGCTCAGCCAGAGTCTGAATTTAAGCAATGATAATCTCCTCCTTTGAAACTCACTGTGATATTTGGTTTTAGACCCCTGAGACTGAGTTTTTAGAAATGGGTGCCTACAGGCCACTCACTTCCATGGAGCTTGGATTGAGAACAAGCGCCTGTGATTGTACCAGAAATATTTTTCATGTCCGAAAATGTCTTTAAAAAAGTTATAGTCTCAAAATACGGAATTAGGACACAGCATGGGGCTGGTCCCCTTATGCATCTGTCCCTAGGATGAGTAGGAGTTGATACTGCAGAACACATCAAGACAGCCACACGAGCTGGAGCAGTTCCTCATGGAGTTTCCATCAGCTAACCACCACACTCCACCAAATAAAGGCCACCAGGTCAAGGGAACTGTGTGTTTGGGTGAAGTGAGACCTTCTGAGCCCAGCACACATCCACACTTGACAGGACACAAGTACTATTGCTTAAGCTACAGCATTCCAGACAGCTTCAGCTCACTGAGGATAGCCACACAGTCTTCCAGAATAAAGAAATTCTTGTTTTCAATTTTAGCTGTTTTTTTCCCCTGAAAATTGAGGGGAAGCGAATCGGGTTATAATGGTGTAACAGGAAGATGTTATTCACTGAAAACATCTCTCAGGTATTTTTCTGACTGAAAATTTTTACTGAAAACTTCCCCACTTCATATGGCCAGATGACCTCCAGAGTTTTGTGTGCCAGAACAAGATGGGTTTAGAAGTTACCTCATATAAATTAAGGACATCTGAACAGTTTTGCCAGGCCTAGAGATTATTTTGAATTGTCTTGAGCAACATCCCAAGACTGAAGTTTTCAGTAAGACAAGACTTCTGGCTTGTTAAGCTAAGAGCCTTCAAAGCATACTAACCTCTACAAAGGTTTGGACACACTATTTTTGGAGATAATGTGTATTTAGGAAAGGTAAATCATAGTCCAAATTCCCCTTGTTATTCTCCTTCTGCATAGAGTGGACATATTTTAAAGGCTACAATTATTTTAGCAATTTGGCATTTACTTGAAATTAAGTCAGTGTTCTGCTGTCTTTGACAGAGACAAGGAAGGAAATACCTGGCACAAGACAGGGATGAACAGAACAGAGACAATCCCATAAAACACACAGGAAGAAAGGAAACATCAGCATGAGAAAGAAAACTGCCCTAGAGCTTGTGAAGCAATCAGATACAATCATAGAATCCCAGAACAGTTTGGGCTGGGAGGGACCTTGAAGCCCATTTCATTGCACGCCCTGCCATGGGCACGGACACCTTCCACTATCCCAAGATGCTCTAAGCCCCATCCAGCCTGCCCTTGTGCATTAATCAGTTTTCCAATCTCATTACAATACTTTACTGCTGAAGATTTTCTTTCCTAAAGAAAATCTCCCAGCTGTTCTGAGATAAACTGGTTTATAAACTATTGTGCCTTGTATTCAACTTTAGACAGGTTTAGCATTTGGAGCTGCTCTTAATAACAGAAACCCCATCATGACATTCAGATTTTGTCAGAAAATTCCTACCTGACATGTTCACTAACCCTTTTGCAAAGCACCCAAGAGCTCCATGGAAATGTCTGGATTAAGTCTCTCAGATTAATGAACAGATTCTAGAATATTTTTTTCCCAAATCACATTACCACTTATTTTCTTACAGAAAGAACTACTTCAATAACCTCCTCCCCAAATGAACATCCCATAATTTTTTATAAAGGCACAAATAAAATTAATTTACAAGAGATGTTATATTACTAAAACATATGCTGAAATCAACAATGCTTAAGGCTCTATCATGGCATTTTGTTCTTCATTGGTATTTACGTATTATAGTTCTTATGCATTGCCCTGGAAATCAGCTTTGAAGTGGAATGATGAATAAATGAAGATTTATTATTACTATCCTTATTAGAGGGATTTTAAAGTCATTAGAGACCAACAGACATAATAATCATATTATATTCAATCTTCTCTAGAACATCTCCTTTGATAGGCCTGCTAACTCAATTATTTTAATATATATTACAGCAAAATGCAGCATGACTTCTACAGTTTGGGATAGGGTGGAAATTTTTATGTTTTTGTTTCATTTGCCAGGACTTGTCCTTATAGAATTCATGGGTTTCATCATGGGTTTCTTGGTTTTAAACACCAGGGTTTCAAATTCACAGTGTGCACCTGGCTCTATGTGTCTGCTCAGCTTAAAATAAAAGGTTAAAAGCTGGGGAAGAAACAGGGTATTGGAGATCAATCTTAACTGCAGTGACTTTTAAAAGTTAAAAAAACCCGAATCTCTCAGAAGCCATGATCTTCCAATAGTCAAAGACTTGGCTGCTACCAATCCCATCACAAAAGAAAAACAGACCCAGAGGTTCTGAGGAAGAGCCAAAGCTCTTCAAGAATTGCACCACTCTGAGAAGCTCAGTCAAGTAAAAACTACTCATGGGAAAATAAAAATCCAAACACTACTTAACTGGAAAGTACAATTCTTACTATTGACTCTTTCTGCCTGCAGTTTGTCTGGGGAAGGTGCTAGAGGAAGGAAGGTGAACTGCTTCCAGTGGGGTGTGGTCACACAGAGAGGGGCAATTTCCTGTCAGCCACATCCTTCAGACCCCACGGCCTGCCCAGGGCAGGCAGCACCAGCACTCTGCTCTTTTCCTTTAACCCTCTCATTGCTGTACCAGATCCCTCGGGATTTCCTCCCCTTGTGAAACATCTGAGGCAATGTGGCTATCACAGCCATGAGGCTCAGCCCTGCAAGCACAGGCACTTGATGTCACATTAGTCCCCAGCTGCCAACACTGCCTGTGCTCACTGTCCATGCACAGAGTGGTTTATGCTCACTGATATCCTCAAGGTGTTACTGACACATCACCCACCTCCCAACCTCACTTGCCTTCTGTATCCTTTACTTTGCAGCCTCCTCCCCAAAAACTAACCTCCAATTCCCTTTCCATCACCTCCTGGCCCCTCATTTCCCTACCACTCACCTTGGTTTAGCTCTGCCTAATCATACCACAGGGAACTTTCAATCCCTGCAGGCATCACAGATACTCTGCTTGTGGCCACTGGCTGGGTGAGACATTTCTGTCCCTTTCCAGAAATAAGAAAGGAAGCATCAGGGTGGTGGGCCCTGGCACAGGGGGCCCAGAGAAGCTGTGACTGCCCCTGGATCCCTGGAAGTGTCCCATGGCCAGGCAGGATAGGGCTTGGAGCACCCTGGGACAGTGGAAGGTGTCCCTGCCCAGGGCAGGGGGTGGCACTGGATCATCTGCAAAACTCCAGCTCAACCTCCTCATGCACCCAGTTCTGACCTAGAAGCTGCCTTTCACCAGCAAGGGAAAAATGTGACTTCTATGGTTACCATTCATTGAGTTAAGTCAGACTCCAACTAAGCTAAGAAGGAATCAGTCATGGACTCATATCTTCAGGAATGACAAATCCCACAGCCAAACTAAAGCATGGGCCAGAAAGTGGTTAACAGCAGGTAGGACTCCCTACAGTAAAATATGGAACGATTAACAGTCCTCAAATGGATCCCAGAATAGCTAAATGATACTGCTGACACCAGTCCAGCTCTATAAATGGGAGCCTTTTAAAATCCCTTCAATCTCCTTGATCCTCTGACTCCAGAAGCTACTTTAGGTTTCCTGTGTTAAAGTTACGGTCTTTGGCCCACAGCATGTGGTTAAACCACACACAAAAAAAAAAAAAAAA
>VZUA01016003.1:73307-92646 GCA_013401035.1 Horornis vulcanius
AAAAAAATGAGCCTGAGACTCACATTTTGCCAAAAATTGTTCCCTAAGTATAAGCTAAAATCTAAACTCAAATTCCCTTGAGCAACTGATAGAATTTTCTGTTTATGACAGCACTTAAAAGCCTATTTTAAGAAAAAGCAATGTACTGAGCTGACAATTCCAAACCCAGCATTCTCCCAGGGATGAGAAGGAGCACAGAACAGTCCTGAAGTTTGTTCAACAACTACTTTCTCTTCAGGTAACACCTCTGGGAATTCTTACTCTGGGATCCACTGGGAGAGCAAGCTAGCCCTCAGAAAGGCAGGAAAAAAGACCAGGGAGCTTTGATGTACTCAGTACCAAGGCACCTGTTTTTAAGAATAACAGTACCAAGGCAGCTTATTCACAGCTGGCTCAATTTTCAAACAGGCATCCAGGCGGATTTAAGAATTTCATTTCTGAACAGTCTTTCAGATAATTCCTGAAATTTTAAAATCTGTATTTAAAGATTCACATCTTTATCTAAAAAACACTTCACGTATACTAACAGAATCTGGGGCAAAATAACCCTATGAAGCTGATTGTGATTTTGTCTCCTATCACTTTACCTCTCCTGATGCACAAGACCTGGATGACAGACAAATCTTCACAGTGAAACAGATGTTTTCATCCCACATTCCCAGCTTCCCAGTACCACTAAATCCCTCAGTTTCTAGTTTCACTGTACCTTCAAACCCTGTTTGCTACAGGATTTCAGAACTAATGTTTTATTGCTTTACAGGACAACAGAAGTGAGGAATTACATTTCTTACTGAACAGATTTTTATTTTTAGGAAATGAGTCAACTATGTTGGTACCCAATGACAAACATGTAACAGAGACACATATAAATATGTGAGGGGGTCGTGCGACTCGTCGTCTTTGAACTATTCCAGGATTTGTGGAGGTAAAGACAGTGTAGTACTGCACATGACTTAAAACGTTATTTTTTCACTAAGGATTTCACCTCTGTTTCAAGTGTCATGGAACCCTTCCCTGAATGGGCCAACTGCTCTGTCATTGTGATACATTTTAACACGCATTTTTATATTTCGTGAAAGGTTAAGACTCCCTCGTACATCTTCCAGAACATTCACGGTGCTGGGAGAAAGCCAATCCTGCAACACTCACCCCCAAACACATCTCCGTTCTGGTAGTTCTTGCCCTTCTGAGTTTCCTCTTCATTTTGAACAGTAGACACATGCTTGGCAGAGGCACAGCCCATAGCTTCATCCAGACAGCTCCAGCTGGACCGAACCACAGATCATCTCTAGCAACGCCCGCTCATCCTTGCAGAAATAATCCACCTTCCTGCTCGGCTCTCAAGTCCCTTTCACCTAAACACGGCCAAAGAGAGAGGAAAACATTCACACAAGGTACCCTCTACATGGGGAGCTTCAAGGAGATAAAGAAAACGGAGTTTGTGAGGAGGAGCACAAGGGTACAGCCTCCATGGCCTGAGGCTGCTAAAATCATATTCTGTAACATCTGGTACAGGCAGGTCATGATTAAGGTACCTCCACCCTGCCCTCGGACAGAGCACAGCAGTTGAACCCAAAGCCTCTTCCAGCCTGATTCTTTAATCCATGGCTTGAAGAAAGCAACATGCAGATCTGTTTCCCACCCAGCCAGCTATCCTCACAGAACGCAGAGGGTTTTGGGAAAAGAGATAAGAAATTGTCAATATCCGCTCCTCCTGCTCCTTTTACCAATCTACCCATCAAGCCAGATTTCTTAAAAGCGTTTTACTCATTAAGAGCTGCTAATTGCAAGTGTTTGGACAAAATAACCCCTCTAAATCAATGAAAGATCTTATGTTGCCAGATGTGAAAGGCGATAGTCAGCTGTATTAGCTTTTCTCTACATGTTCATTGTTCTACACAATCCATAAAACCTCCACTTCTCAAAAAGACAACTCCCCCCATTTTAAGATGGAGTAACACTCCCTGAACAGTCCAGATGTCACATAAAACGAAAGGGAAAAGAAAAATCAAATCCAGAACTGTAATATTTTAGGTTAAAAAGAAATTCAAATTCATAAACTGTTTATTGCTAAATGGTTCTGCACTGGAACAAAAGCTACCTCAAAGTTTGGTGAGATGATCTGGTTTGCCTTTTCACCAGCCAAACTTTTCAGAAGAAAGAAAAGTGAGAAACTCCCCCTTTAGATCAGCTATAGCACAAGATCATATGCACTATTTCTTAATTCATTACTTCTGAGCATGTACTTTAAAAGGCTGTGGCTCATTTTGCTCCACTCTGACCACAAGTTCATGTGTAACATCAGACGAGCACTCTTACCTAGGATAGGGAGAGCTGGAGCGAGATGATCTTTAAGGTCCCTTCCAACCCAAAGCATTCTTATGACTCAGCAGTAGCCATTCCAGCAGAAATTCCCAAGGGAAATAGTGAGTTTCCTTTCCCTGAGCACTCAGCACTGGCAGCACACCTGTCCCATGCCAGGGCAGCTCAGTGACACACCAGCACATGTGAGTTGAGGAGAGTTCTGCTCCTGTCCCCAGAGGGATTTTCCTGCTCATCCCAAAAGCCAAAGACATGAGGACGTGGCAGCCGGGCTCAGAGCGATTCTGTTTGTGCTCCAGCAGACCGTGGCTTTCCCCAAGCAAGGGGAAGGACTCTGAATGCAGAACCACCTCTAACTCCTACTCACAGCCAGCTTCCCCCTTCTTGCACAGAGCAGAGCTTCTCCGCACTTGGCGAGTGTGTTCCAGAACATACAACGTTTATCTGCTATTCCCTGTTCCCAGCAGCCACCCTTCCTGCAGTTTTATGTTCACTACATCCCCCAACATACTCTACTCCTTTATCCCTTTTCCTGTACATGCACACCTGAGCCTGAATTTCTCACTGCCCCATCCTTCTCTTCCCCTTTAGCCACAGCTAATTACTCACCCCAAAACACAGGATTTTAGAGGATCAGAGAAAAGCCTGGGTTGGGAAGGACTTTAAGCTTGTCTCCTTGCAGTCTCTGCTGTGGGTAGGGACACCATCCACCAGCCCAGGCTCCTCCAAGCCCCATCCAACCTGGCCTTGGACACTTCCAGGGGTGGGGCAGCCACTGTTCTGGGCAACTTTAACCAGGCATTGATGCTGTGAGTGGAAGATAGTGAGCACACCCATCTGGAGCTATTTTTTTAACCCTATATGGTTACATAACTTCCTCCCCCTCCCAGGAAAACCAAGATTTTACAGGAAAAGCCAGTATAAAGCCACAGAAGTTCCTCAGTTTTTGCAGTTCAGGGAGGGTCACAGCTGACAGTTCATCCTTTCCTGCGTCCAAGTGGCAGCCTGCACTAAGATTTTCATCTCACTGTTGGGGGGAAACAAGGATCCAGAGGGATTTAAAGCATCAGCCATGCTGTGCTTGGAGATAGGTAAAGACACAGGGGTGTGGGAGGTGGAGAAGAAACAGCAGACTGGGAGAGGGAACTGCTACCTAGACTGGAAATGAAATGGGGACTTCTTTTCCCAGAGGACATAAATTTGGTTAAAGACAGGAGCTTTTAGTGGACCAGCTGAAACAAATGAGGGGGTAAACATGACCAAGAGAGTTCTTGCTTCAGAATTCAGAGAAAAGCAAGAGCCTCCAGGTAGACAGAGCCTGAAAACACTGACTTCTGATTTAAAATACAACCTATAGTATTATTCCAGGGAAAAGGGTGTGGCCAACTATGGGAAAAGGAGGAAGGCAAGGCTTGATGTAACCCTGGAAAGGATGTGGAGGTGTCTGGGTGAGACTTGGATAGGAGGCTGTTGTGGGGGAATTACTGCCTACCACAGCCCAGCACCTCTGAGCAACAGAACTGCAGGCACAGAAGTACCTGTTGAATGAATTATGCTCCTACCATCTTCAATTATTTTTCCTGTTTCTTTTTCTGTCTCTCAGCAGGGACCATTCACAAAAGGGAAAACAGCTGCTTAGTAATAAATCCCAAATTTCACAAAGGAGTAGTGGGTTGGGTTTAGAAAGGAGATGTTTTTGTGAAGCCTTATACAGCCAACATGCAGCACAACAAATTGCAAGATAATTATTGATTAGTGCCCAGGCCGGTGATGATCCCAGGACTATTGAGCTGCAGGAACAATCAGGAACAAGGAGATACAGAACAGGAATGCAGAAGGACAAAGCTCTTTGAGGGAGAAAAGGAAAAAATATCCACAGTCAAATCTCTCCTGCAGCATTTTGGTGCACATCAACCTCTAAAAATATGGTCACGTTTGAAGGCATGCTGTGATTAAAGGAAATAGATGGGGATAAAAGAACTGGAAGTTTCACCTTTTACATTAAAGAACAGCAATCACAGCAGCACTTGAAAAAGCCATACACATACAATGGAACAGTTATGGAGGCAAACTTCTCCTGGTGCCAATCAACGGGGCTGAGAAAGCTACCGAAAAATGACCTCCAAGGTGAGTCTAACACACATTTCCAGGTATGTTCCTTGGATTGCTGTTAATGCAGTGCTGTGAGACACAGACAGGTAACACGCAACCCAGGGATAGTTGAGGATTTAGTACCAAGAACAGAGTAGAGGAAAGCAGCATTAATTTCACAGGGGATGAAATCCAAGGTACAGGGTAGCATGATGCTCCCCAGCCTCAGGAAACCTCCCCTGCCTGAGGACTGGAGCCCTCGGGGGTGAGTTTTGTGAATCACTCAGAAGAGGGGTGTTGGTCCTTACTCAGTGGGACACTTGGCTAAGCTTTGGGGATGTGAAACACAGCATTTCACACGGCAGCAGAACAACACATCCGTTCCTCCTCCTCCCTCACTTCTGCACAAATGTAATTTTCTCTTTTGTCTCCCACAGCATTTTGGGGCACACAGATTTTCAGAAGCCGAAAATAAAAAGAAGAAAACCTCAAACCATTTGCAGTTCATGCTCACCACCTACCATCACTAATTATCAAGATTTGAGAGGCAATTTGCAGGCTCCGATCTGCAAAACACTAGTGAGAAAAATCTCTCAGGCAGATCAAAAGTGTCTACACCACCCCCCCTGAAATGCAGCAGGTTGAGGATTAACATCTTACATGCGGGTCAGAAGAAGACTAGAAACACTCTTAGATGCTGTACTTTGTACCCCAAGTTTCTTCTGAGCTAAAAACAGGGAAGCTCAGGTCCTAGAATAGAAAATACCTTTGGAAACCTTAAGCAATTCCTTTTTTCTTTCTTCTGAGCAATGTCTGTGATGTGATTTTCTTTTACCAACTCTTCCAACACTTCGTTAATCTTCTCATTATGCCCTCACCTCTTACTTCTGACAGTCAAAGGCTGCATCCTTGACAAAACACATTTTGCTTCCACAAACACTTCATACAAATGGAGGACTTCCAGTATTTTACAACAAATGCATATTAATTCTTCTATTACAACAGGTGTATTTTTTTTTATCTTTATTGCATTGAAATAACTGATCTTCCATTATCTTCAGGCTGCAGATACATCTACAAGTTTCTTTCCATGTTGACCACACAGGAAATCATGTTAAAATTTCACAATGCTTAAGAGATCAAAGCAACGAGTTTCATGCAACCATGCAAAACCCCTAAGCTACAAAGAAAAAACAACTGGCTTTTCCTGTGAAACAATCTGTTCCAGGCAGAACTCAAGGATTTAACTTACTGCTATTAATTGCATTTATTCCCTATAAGAAACAGACTTGTTTTGATTTCCACTTCATTTTTTTTTCCCAAGAAGAAGAAAGCAGAAATGAATTCCAAATTTGTCCTGCACAAAGGCTGCTGGTAGTTAGCACCTGAAACTTCTCCACTGCGACATCTCTCTTTCTCAGCTACCCTCCACCACAGAAAATGGCTTTTTGGGTTTTATTCAACGGCCAAAAGGTATTTTTGAGCCAAAAGATATCACTTTTACCTTTGAAGTGCACCAATGGCCTAAGGAGGGAAGGAAAAAATATTTTAAAAAAGAATGCTCATATAAGGTCTCTTTTTCCTTCTTCAAATTATTCAAATAGGCACAAATAGTGCAGTTATATTGAAAATTAACCCACAGACTTGCTAAATGAGCAGGGCTAAATGAAGAGCAGAATGAGAGGTGAGACCACTACAGCTGGTCTATAGCTGCACAGACAGACTGACCCTAACAGACTGACTCCACCAGCCTAAGCTCATTAGAGAATAGAAGTAAATGAGTCCCTGGGTCAGGTAATGATAGGTCAGATTCAAATCCAAAGAGGGGATCCTGTCCAATCCCACTGAACCATGAATGCACCCATATCTGTGGAACCCTGAGAGCACGCTGCTGTCGCTGCATTCCCAGCAGCTTCACCCAACCCGACCAGCAACAGGTAAAGCGAGCCACGGTCACAAGCGGGGATTTCGAGGGAGCAGACAAAACTGACATGCCCCTACCAGGTGGCTGGGAGCCTGGGGCTGGGACACTTGAAGTATGCCCAGTACTAAGAGGCAGTGGAAGTGTGCCCAATAAACACACACCCTTTCGGCAGCCAGTTGCTTCCAAACTAGGACAGCTCGTTGCAAAACATGGACCGGGGCCTCCTGCCGTTGCTGACATGCTGCAATTTTTAACCACTGAGGAAGTAACACCTTTTGATATCAAGCAGCTGGCAAAATTGATCTATACCATGGTTTGATATATGGTTTATGAATCAACATGGTGATGTGGTGCAAAGCAGGAGCTAAATCTAAAGGTTTTGCAAAAAGACCCACACTCTGGGGCAGGGGCTCCTCAACTCCCAGGACCACCACCATTGGGGGACTCACAACTTCAAGCCCGTTTACACCCATTAGTGCTGAAACAGGTAAAATATTTACTTTTATGCAGGGGATGCAGGCATTATTTAAGGTAGCAAACATGGCTAACCCAACCCAAAGGTATTCCAAGATCAGACAGGGCATCCAAGAACCATACCTGCAATTCATAGGGAGACTGAAGGATGCCATGGAAAACAAATCGTGAATATTGAGGCCAGAAACCAATTAATTTTACAACTGGCAAGGGACAATGCTAATGAAGATTGCTGGAAAATCATAGAATTGCTGCCAAATGAAAATCCATCATTAGACAAGATGATAAATGCCTGTGCCAATGTTGGATCTGATTCTCACAACATGTCCTTATTAGCAGAGTCCATTGCAGTTGCTGTAAAACTGCCATCCCAATGCTACAGACGTGGACAACAAGGCCACCTGAGAGCAAATTGTCCCCACAAGCCCACTCTAATGCAGACATTTTGAGGACAGAGGAATGTAAACATTAACTGTAACCAATGTGGGAAACCCAGTCATATGACCAGACAATGCAAATACAAAGTCTGTACTAACAGACAGTCCTTTAAGGACCAGAGAAAGGGGAGACCAAGCACGAGGGGGAGATGTGCAATGACTAGAAGCATCTTCCCAAATTCCTGTGCAAGCCTATGTGACCAGCTCACAGGAAGGACTAGAGGATCAGCTGGAATGGATGTTTCCACTTCCATCTCAACAAACATAAGCTCATTAAAGCTACAGAGTCACTCTCAAAGGCCCAGGGGCCCATAGGGAGAGGACTGAGTGCACTGCTTCTGGGGAGACCCAGTGCCACTTTGCAAGGTATCTTTGTACACCCAGGTGTTATAGATGCTGATTCTACAGGACATGCCATGCTATCAACCCCTACTCCACCCGTGATTATCCCTGCTAAAACCTGAATTGCACAACTCATCCCTTTCAAGCCTTCTGTTCCAAAACCAGATCCTAATGTGTCAACAGGAGAACCCCAAGTTTATTGGCCCAGGCCGTGTGTGATCAAAGACCTAATATGGTGTGGACCATCACAATGCCTCAGGCAAGTCCATCCCAAATAAAGGCCAGTGGGATGATAGACACAGGAGCACACATCACTATCATCTCTGCCAACACTTGTACTTCATTGTGGCCCACCATGGCTGTGTGATCTGCCCTTGCTGGCCTCAGAGGGACCACAGAGAGCTGTTTGAGTAGCAGACCTGTGCTGGTCAAAAATCTGGAGAGTCAGACAGCCACAATCCGGCCATATATCACTGCTGCAGCACTTAGCCTGTGGGGGAGGGATGTTCTATCAGCATAGGGAGTCTGGGTAGGGACAGATTTTTAACAGGGGCCACTGTATTAAAGGGTGTAAAATATCCCACAGTAGCCCTAAAATGGCTTTCAACACGACCTATGTGGGTACCACAGTGGTCACTAGAGAAAGAGAAACTGCACACCCTTAAATCCCTAGTGAAAGAACAGCTAACTCAAGGGCACATAGAACCACCGATGAGCCCTTGAACACCCCGGTATTTTTTATAAAAAAGAAGTCTGGTAAATGGAGGTTACTTCATGACTTGAGAAAAATCAGTGCAGTCATGGAAAGCATGGGAGCTTTACAACCTGGTATGCCATCTCCTANGGAATGTAAACATTAACTGTAACCAATGTGGGAAACCCAGTCATATGACCAGACAATGCAAATACAAAGTCTGTACTAACAGACAGTCCTTTAAGGACCAGAGAAAGGGGAGACCAAGCACGAGGGGGAGATGTGCAATGACTAGAAGCATCTTCCCAAATTCCTGTGCAAGCCTATGTGACCAGCTCACAGGAAGGACTAGAGGATCAGCTGGAATGGATGTTTCCACTTCCATCTCAACAAACATAAGCTCATTAAAGCTACAGAGTCACTCTCAAAGGCCCAGGGGCCCATAGGGAGAGGACTGAGTGCACTGCTTCTGGGGAGACCCAGTGCCACTTTGCAAGGTATCTTTGTACACCCAGGTGTTATAGATGCTGATTCTACAGGACATGCCATGCTATCAACCCCTACTCCACCCGTGATTATCCCTGCTAAAACCTCAATTGCACAACTCATCCCTTTCAAGCCTTCTGTTCCAAAACCAGATCCTAATGTGTCAACAGGAGAACCCCAAGTTTATTGGCCCAGGCCGTGTGTGATCAAAGACCTAATATGGTGTGGACCATCACAATGCCTCAGGCAAGTCCATCCCAAATAAAGGCCAGTGGGATGATAGACACAGGAGCACACATCACTATCATCTCTGCCAACACTTGTACTTCATTGTGGCCCACCATGGCTGTGTGATCTGCCCTTGCTGGCCTCAGAGGGACCACAGAGAGCTGTTTGAGTAGCAGACCTGTGCTGGTCAAAAATCTGGAGAGTCAGACAGCCACAATCCGGCCATATATCACTGCTGCAGCACTTAGCCTGTGGGGGAGGGATGTTCTATCAGCATAGGGAGTCTGGGTAGGGACAGATTTTTAACAGGGGCCACTGTATTAAAGGGTGTAAAATATCCCACAGTAGCCCTAAAATGGCTTTCAACACGACCTATGTGGGTACCACAGTGGTCACTAGAGAAAGAGAAACTGCACACCCTTAAATCCCTAGTGAAAGAACAGCTAACTCAAGGGCACATAGAACCACCCATGAGCCCTTGAACACCCCGGTATTTTTTATAAAAAAGAAGTCTGGTAAATGGAGGTTACTTCATGACTTGAGAAAAATCAGTGCAGTCATGGAAAGCATGGGAGCTTTACAACCTGGTATGCCATCTCCTACAAGGATTTCTGCCACCTGGGATATTCTGATTGTGGACCTAAAAGATTGGTTTCTTACTATTCCTTTCCACCCAGATGACACCCCAAAGTTTGCTTTCACAGTGCCATCCATTAATAACACTGCACCAGTCAAACGTTATCAAAGGAAAGTTTTGCCACAAAGTATGAAAAACAGCCCCACAATTTGTCAATGGTATATTGCTCAGGCATTATCATCCATAAGAGAACAATTTCCAAGGACATACTGATACCCCTACATGGATGATACCCTAATAGCAACTCCAACTAAAAAAGACCTTTTACAGATTTGGCCAAGCCAGATGCAAGCATTAAAAAACATTTGGGCTGCAAGAAGCACCAGAAAAAGTGCAACGGCAACCACTCTGGAAGTACCTTGGACTCAAAATAATGGATCAGACCATACAGCCACAAACAATTCCAATCTCAACAAAAATTCAGACTTTAAAGTCAAAATCAGTGGTGATTTCTATTCCTTGGGAACCATGGACAGAACATGCTCCCCTCACCCGCCGGTACAAACAGCCAGGAAATTAAGCATTTTCTGCCCTTCTATGAATTGTTTGCCCCTGTGATGCACAAGTCTGTGCTTATTACACATTTCAGCCTCTTACTGGAAACAGGCTGTCGTAGAGAGCCAGGTGAGCACAGCAGTGACTGCCTGGGAGGGGAGGGCATCAGCTCCATGCTGTAAAACCCAGAGCACAGGGAAACACACCATGGCTTTACACTAAATCAGCACTGACACGAAACCAGCCCAGCTGCCCAGGCCCACGGGCTGCCCTGTGTCCTCTTCTGGGAAGCAGAACTCACAACAAATCCCTTTTCCAAGAGAAAACAGGGATACTGCAACTTGACAGCTAAAACCACCCAGCATTACAGAGAGGATCATCTACCTAGTTCTTCTCAGCTGGGAGAGCCTGGTTTGAATTAATTCTACTAATTCATATCATCAGCTTAACACAGGACAGCCGTTTCTCTGCTGAGGCTTAGATCACCTTTTTCATCAGCAAAATCAGTTGATTTCTTTTGCTTGCAATCAGGATTTCTGCTAATCCAATACATGGGGTTTTGATATATTAAAGCAACAAGTGATTTCCAAATAGAAAAGCTCACAACAGCAACATGATACTTCCCAGGAGCATCTTCTCCTTCCTCAGACTCTTAAGGAGAAATACCACCAGTAAATCTATGGAAAAGGATTTCAAACATCAGAGTAAAATACAAATATGGAAAGGAAAGGGAATTGCATTGCAATCATCCTCTTCATTCACACAGGGTAGAGTTAAAGCAATAAAGGTGTGAAAAGCCCAGCAGCACATGAGATGTCAGTCATACAACTCACCATTTTTGCTATTTCCAAAGAAAATTAACTAGATTTCATTCTGAATTTCTTTTACCATCAAAGACTTTAGGAGTAGTGATACAAAGATTACCTCCACCATTACAGAATGCAGTTCTAATATTTAATTACTTCCCCCCCTCTTTCTATGAGAATTAATGGACAAAATTTTGAAGATAGATGAGATTTAACTGGCTGGCAACACTGCAGAATATTTGTTTTAGCTTGCACACAGAGATAGCCTGTTTCAGGTGAGAACCCAAACTTTTCAAACATATTTCATCTGCACAACCTCTTCCAAACCAGTAGTGGTACCAGAGCTTGTCTTTAACATAGAAGCAGGTACTACTCAACCAGATTTCCAAAGATTCAGGACATTTATCCTCATGACTTTTCAGAAACAAACAAGAACTTTTCATAAAAAACAAGAATATAAGACAATATGCAGAGAACACCTAAATATTTCCTGCTTCTACAGCAGAGATTGCTGTGGTTGTTAGAAGGACGTGACAGAGAGATGTTCACAGAACCATGGAATGGTTTAGGTTGGAAGGGCTTAGAGCCCATACCATCCCACCCCTGCCATGACAGGTATCTTCCACTGTCCCAGGGTGCTCCAAGCCCTGTCCAGCCTGGCCTTGGACACTTCCAGGGATGGGGCAGCCACAGCTTCTCTGGGAACCCTGTGCCAGGGCCTCCCCACCCTCACAGGGAGGAATTTCTTCCCAGTATCCCATCTAACCCTGCCCTCTGGCAGTTTGAAGCCATTACCATGCCCCACACAAAAAAAAAATACAGTCAACACCAGATAACTAAAAACCCATCAGCAACCACCATGAGGGATCTGATTAAAAGCAACAAGACCTTTCCACTGACTTCAGGTAGCTTGGAGGTCACTTCCTGAACATCCAGTTTCATGAAACAAAGATTGTTTTGTGATTTATTTCCAAAGGGATTTTGAAAATGCAGTGCTGGTGGTGGCACCTTGGGCTGATGTGATGTGAGACACTAGACAGGACTACAGAAAAGCCAGGTTCAATTCTCAGTACATGACTTTCTTGTGTATCTAAGAATAATCTCCAGCACTTACTGTAATGGGAAGGTAGCTCAAGCACCTCTAAAGTACAAAAAAAAAGCAAGCAAGAAGCTCTCCTATTTAATTTTATTTCTGTCTTCATGGCTTAAGAGTAAGATGTGCTTTACTGAGCAGGACACAGTAAAAGGCCCTGAGGTACAGGAACAAAGAATTATACAATATTTTGCAGGCTCTAAGCACAGGTCTGAGCATCATCTCCCTTCTGAAAGTTCACTCCCCTTGCTCTGCCTTAATAAAATAATTTAAAAATGCAACCATTACACCTAAGCAATCACCACCATCATGTCAAATCAGACTAAAATAATTGATGTAGGAGCTGCAGCCACTCCATCAACAAGACCCACTGCTTTGGAGGAGAACCCCGAGGGATAATTACCACACTGAAAAAACAGCCTTGTCCTGAATTCCTCCTCTCCTCTTCCCACCAGGGCTGGGAGATGCATCCCCAAATGTCAACAGTGACTCTGGCCTGGAGCTGAGCTCTTTTAAGGACTGCCCCTCTCCCAGAAAAAGCAGTGGTTTAACAAGTCTCTCCTAAAAATGTGAAGCACATACTTCTTTATTTCAACAGAAAAAATATTAAGGATCTAATACCACCCACTAGTAAGACCTGGAATTTTAAGACTTGAATGTCTAATCTTCATTTTTTGTTCCCTCACATTTTGATTTCCTTCCCAAACTACTTCTTAATCTTCCCTGTGTGCCACCATGAAGATAGAAATAACCACACCAAGATGGGTCCTAATGCAATTATCTGTAATTGCACAGTTGCAGGGTTTCCCCTCCCTTTAGACCAGATTTATCTGATTTAGGCTGATTTATCATAGGAGCTCGAAAACAAAAAGCCACACAGTCAGTTGACTGGTTATTCCCCAGAAAATCCTTAAAAATATCCACAAATGAAATGACAGACCCTGGCATCTCCCTCCATCTCCAGCTCCATCAACGAATGATGAATACATACAGAGCAGCAATTCACCTCTCTGCTCAGAATTATCCCACCCCACCTCAGGAAACTGCTTTGACATTGCCTTGAATATACACTCTCCAGTTATGCTGTGAGCTTCCACTTTCCACCTGGAGACCTTTCCTTGCATCCTGGTAAGCTTGGACAAACAGCATGTTTGGGCTAAATTCCTGCCCCCAGGGGAAGAGGAATGCAGCTGCAAGCTGGAGAGGGGTGGCTGGATGTCCCTGGATGTCCACATAGAGCCCACAGCCCATCCTCACCTCACTTCCAAAGCATTTTTCATCCAAAGAGCTACAGCAGGAGCTGCTTTATGTGCCACTGAGGATAAACTTAACACAGAACAACTGAACTATGCAGAAGCCAAGGGGTTGAGATGCTGGGGACCTGCTGCTAATGTGTCAGCAAGGAAACATTTGCCATATGCACATCTGCTGCTGCTGCGCAATTAGGGGATGCAGCAGTTTCAAGGGGCCTCCTCTTTCTGCAGATGAGCTAGAGAAGTAAGAAATTTTTCTTCACTAACCTGATAACACTTAAATGACAGAATAAGTGCAGAGACGCTGCTCAAAACCACAGGAGGTGACTCATTCAGGCTGCTGAGGAGCGATCCCAGCACAGGCACCCATTCCATGCACGTCTGCCTCCTCCATGGCTGAACCAGCAGCTGCAGTCTTGCTAAAAATCAGCAGGTAAAATTCAGGGTAAGAGCTAACAAAGCAGCTCACTTCACTCTTAGCTCTTCTGAACAACTGCACAGAGTTCAGTATTTCTACTGGGTTTGTTTTTTTGTTGTATTTTTTTTATGATTTCCTAACTGTAGTCCCATGGAAATGACACAAGCAGGAACAAAAGGGATGCACACTGCAATCTGTGTTCCCAAAATGACTCTACTGACTGCTTCTCCCTGCTTTGCAGGATAACCCCTCAGCATCAAGGATGAGAACACAGGATTTTTGGTGCTGAAGGCCACGGTACCTGAATGTTTGTGCTGGTATGGTTTGATCCAAGAGCCCTAAGCCATATGCTATTCAATCTCACACCCTATCCCAGAGGTTATCCCCCAGAATCCCCAGCTGGAAGGGGAGCCGAGAAAGCAGGCTGTGCTCTGAGAAGCACAGCTTCAGAAACCTCCAGCCCAGAACAGGGAGCTGGAAAAACACAGGGGAGAGAGGAATCGGGTTCTGCTCCTGTGAAACCTGTTGTGATGCACTCCCTACTTTCATCCCACCTCCCCACGCAGTGCTCAGGCACAGGAGCTTCTGGGCATCCCTGATGGAGGCAAAAACATTTCCTTCAAGACAGATTTAGAAGTTTACTCCAGTCCCAGCTTTGGGCAGTGGCTTTCTCTTTTTTTTTTCTACAATTTAAAAAAAGTCTTAGAACATCATCAGTCACAGTTCCATGGTAAGATGTTGAATGGATACATCCATAACCAAGCCTAGATATTCACAAAATAACATCTAAACCATGTTTCAGCCTATGATACAAATAAATGAGCAGCACACTAGCCAAAACCAATTGCAGTATTTTCAGTTCACGTTAACACAGTTTCAACTCAAACACAAGCAGCCAGGGCAGAGCTGGATCCCTGCACAGGAGCAGGGAGGGCTGCAGATCTCTCCTCCCACTGATGACAAGGAGCAGCCAAGGCAGCAACAGACCTCATTAGGATTTAAAACACAGAAACCACCTTCTGTCTTTTTTCAATTACCTACATCTTATTCCAGCTGGTAGCATCCCGTCTCTATATTTCGACTTTATGTTACATTTCCCAAAAGTGACCACGATAATCATCTGTGTATAGGAAGCTGGGTCCTATTCTCCATTTCATACACCTGTATAGTGCTCTTCAGCTCTGAGCCACAGCTTAAGCACCTGTTTGAACTCAAAAACCACCATTTAAAACCAACTGTGTATAAAGCACAACTTTCTGTTTCATGGTGTAAACTTTTCCTGGATACCACTTGAATTGATTTAACAAAATACCATGCAAAATAGTAATGATGAAGCAATTTTTGGCACATAAGGTGTTTAAGAACCACCCTGAGAGCCTTTACACCTCACCCATGCATCCCAGCTCAGCAAAACCCAAGCAGACCTGAAGCAAAGGGACACAGCACCCTTATGGAAAGGTCTGATAGATATTGGGTTAGACTCAGCACCAATGCATGCAAACACCACACCAGTGCTTCCCGCATGCACAGCATGGATGCAAGGTCTGCAGAAGGCATTAAATAATGTAAGTCATCCTTGCAAATGTGTGCATGCCTTCACATCTCTGCAGACACAGTGAAGGGTATAAACTTATGTGTGCTGTCCACCACCAAAAACTGAAACTGGAGCTGAGCTGGCAGCCAGGAACCACCCAAAACTATCTTGAGTCTTGCTTCCAACTCCCTTTAGGCAGCACACAGAATGTAACCCACAGAGGAAGGAGCGGGGGGGGTCACATGTCAGTCCAGCTGTGGGACTGGATGCAGGGAGATGAACTGCTGGCTCGTGGTCCTGCTCTTGTGAAGGTTTATCACTGAGCTGAGGCAGGCTGGAGGAAATAATCCTGAAAGCAGAGGACAAATGGAGCGTTCTCCCACGCCCCCTCACAGCCACCCGGCCAGATCACACTGGCATTTTCCTGCCAAATCAAAACATGAATAGAAGTGGGGGGGAAAGCCCAGCTGGAAACAGCCTCACAGCAGTCAAAGCAAGGAGAAAACCCTTACAGAGCAGGGAAAAAATACACATTCTGCTCAGCTGTAGAAGCAGAGACAAAATGTATTATAAATAATTGAAAAGGCTTCCAAAGACCATTGAATACAATCAGTAGGAATTGAAATGTAACAGTATTTTTTTTAAGAATTGTACTGTCAGAACAATACAAATGGCTATAGGATCATAATTCATGTGGAAAATCCAGGTCAAAATAGGCCAGAGAAGACATCCAAACACACTAAGGCTCTGCAGATATTCCTGCAGAGAATGAAGAGAAAACTGATGGGGAGAAGAGTTAATGCAACACTATTCAATTTGTGAGAGTGGGACAAAATAATACAAGGCCCTTGAAGAAATCAGAAATATGGATTGCAAAAGACTGAGACAACTTTGAAAAGCAAGGACAATGTGAGTGCACAGTCTGTTTGGCTGGCCTTGAGGAGGGACTGAGCAGGGACTGGTTCTGAGAGCGTAAATGCATCTCCCAGGGTAGCTCTGACTAGGACCCTCACCCACACCTGAGAGCAGAGAACAACACCCATAGGCAAGTGAAAATTTCACCCACCATACTGTTTTCATCATCTTAAGGACAACACTGTCTCAAAAGTATTTTCCAAGTTCTCCCACTGTACTCCAAGCAGATTTCCTTTTTCATGGGAATCAACTAAGCTGACCCTCTAGGAGTTATTTTGAGCCCTTCTCCTTCTGCCCACAAGGATTCTCCTTACAACTACTTTATTATTCAAGTGTTCAAATACTGCTCCTTTTCCAACTCAATATCCACCAGCAGGGCCCTAGTTATTACACAGTGTCATTTATTATACAGTGTCACTAAATAAGGGGACAATGAACATGTACCTCTGTGAATTACCCACACAGCCACAAAGAACCACTAACACCTTCAACAGCCTTCAAAATTTACATACTTTGGCCTGCTGATAATTTGGGTAGAAACCACATGAAAACCATCACATTTCAAAGGAGCTTATATTCAAGTGTACAAGGTCAGGCTGGATGTAGTTCTGAGCAACCTGGTCTGGTGGAATGTGTCCCTGCCCAGGGCAGGGCATGGAAAGAGATGAGCTTTAAGGTCCATTCCAACACAAACCGTTCTGGGATTCTATGATTCTACAGCACAGCATCAGTTCAGAATTTTTGAAAGCCTCTCTAAAAGGTTGTCAAGGTTTGATGATCTTGCCAAGGGACTTGTCTTTGAAGTTTTTTTAACCCTGTCATATTTATTAATTTGGGAAGTGATACAGTGCTGCTCAAATTCCATTTATGTTTTGTTCCTCCTTTTGTTTTGTTATTTCCCTCCTTGTGTCCACCAAGGAGCCTGTAGCTGGAGGCTGATTCCATGTCATTTGTCAGAAAAACCATTTAACTGAGTCCAATTCCCTAGAACAGCATTTAACTCAAAACAACACAACTGCAAATGCTGGTGTCATTTATAGCACCTGTAAATCATGCAATGCCAGAAAACTGATAAACTCAGGCTCAGGAAAATCAGCATCCAAAGCAACATGCACCAAAACAGCATAAATCCTTCAGTCACTATTACTGTATTTTTCCATCCCCACGTTATATGCAAATTCTGTGCAACTGAATTATAATATTGTAGCTGAACAGTTACCAATTATATTTTAAAGAGACTATTCAAAGGTGCCTTTATCCCACTGCAAAAATCATCCTCAGGACAGCAATAGCCAAGAAGCATCTGCCCCAGAAATAATAACCAGATTCTTCTCTTTGTTTCTCTTCAGTTGCGTTTTATAAACAAAAATTACATGACAGAGAGCCACTATTTTCTCATCTCCAGTGAATCATTTAATACATATGTCAGTGCTCATAAAAAACCCCCTACTGCATCCAGGTGAAGTTGACATCCTCAAAACTCCAAAGGCTAAATCCAGAAAGTCATTGTGAGAGCTTGAAGCTAAAAAAGAGCAAGGACAGAAACGTTATGTCTGGTTCATCAAGAGCAACCAGTTTCTGTTCAAGGCCAGGATGGAAGGGGCTTGGAGCAATCTCGGCTAGTGGAAAATGTCCCTTCCATGGCAGCAGGTAGAACAAGATGGGGTCCCTCCCAATCCAAACCATTCTAGGATTTTATTACAGGTTTTAAAAGGTGCTGAAATAAAAACTAAAAATTTATGTTTTCCTTAATCTTTTTTTTTTTTTCTCACTTCCCCTTGGCTAAAAGAGAAGGAAAGTCTAAGTGTTCAGGTTTACCGAAAATGCTGTTAAGTTTAAAACCAAAAATAAAAAAATCTCAGGACATTCTGCCCAGAAATAATTTCACTTTGCTTTCTGATAGGCAGCTTTCTGTAATGCAACACTCCCTCATCTCCTTACTCAGCTTTGTGATAATACCTGAGCCCTTCCTATTTATGACACCACCATCACCACCCCTGCAAGGGCTTTTTCAACACAGCCAGACCCAGTGCTTGGCTGGAAACCTGCCATAGAAACTCCCAAGGAATGCAAGCAGCATAAAAAGCAGTTTTGATAAGGAATTAGGTAAAATCAGCTTTGTGTTCCACCAATATCATCCTGCTTCCTCACAGAGGGATCAGGAGAAATGACTGCTTATTGAGATGGAAGAGACCCTCTAAAGTCCACCGAAACACCAGGGAAGGAGAGAAATGCCTTGGAAGAAGGGAAGAAGTTGCCTAGCAACTCTCTTATTTTGATGGCCAGTTGGGTGAAAGAAGCTGAAAGGATGAAGGTGAAAGAATTAAACATAGAAACTTTGTCTTTTCTAAGGTCCTCAGCTGACCTGAGTCACATTACTCAGATGGTTTTTGATGGGCTAAGTCAGCCTGCGCCAGCTGCGGACGCAGGGCAAAAATAACAGGAATCAGCAATGAAGAAATGCCAATGAAGAAATAAAGAGCAGAAACCTTGGGAAGGCAGAACTGATCACCTTCAGGATCCACAAAAAGCAGCCACTTGGATTTCCATACCCAAATGCCAACAACTTCCTCCCAAGCAGCCCAAAAAGTGAGTTTCTGAGCAAGCACCAGAGATCAAACTTTAAATACAGCCAAGATGCCAAATCAGAACCAGCAATTCCTGTGGCATTTGCCAGCCAGCACCAGCTGGAATGGAGGCTGTAACCCCAACAGCTCAGTTAATCCCCTCTTTTTAGGTAATAAAAAGATCTTGTACAGGTCTCTAATTCAAAGAACAAATGATAACATTAAGCTAGAATGTGACAGGAGGAATGATGTGGGCGCTCACAGATCCCAGGGCTTAAAGCTGGGCTTTTCAGCAGCTTCAGCCTGAGCAAAACATACAGATCCTCCAGCTGAGAACAAGGGAGTTACTTGATGCAAATGAGTGTTTCTGTAGATGTAGTGGTTTAAAAATAAAGGTATTGCTTTTTGCTATTATTTGACACAGAAGATCAATCTGCATGTGACTCATGCATTTCAGTCTATGACATAACTGATAAAAGTGTAATGGAACATTAATCTTCATTTGGGGTTGTTTAAGTGCCTTATGGGAGGGGGAGAGAAGGGAAGGATCTGATTTTATATAAGCCAAAGTACAGCCTCAGAGAGGGACATTAACAGATTTTTTTATCACTATTCATATACAA
>VZUA01016003.1:94304-112617 GCA_013401035.1 Horornis vulcanius
GAAAAATATTCCATTTTCCATCCAAGCCAGCTAGAGTGGGAAACACCATGGAAAGATCTTGAAAATTGATTGATCAGCCTTACAAGTTGTTTGAAATCGGAATTAGTGACAGTATTTGAACACAACTAGAGGAAGATGTTAAATCAAGAAATTTTAAGTTTCACTCAGGGAAGTCAGTGTGCTTGGTTTTTTTGCAATAAAGAAAATGCCATGTTACTTGAACATTCAAAAGCCAGGGACAGTGACTTGAAGGAGCTTTTTTGGAAACATCTGGGAAGTGGCTTGGAAGGAACCTCAGAACGTTACTTGGCCTGCCAGAGGGAAAAGAAGAGGGAAATCTTCACAAGAGCAAGTTCACCCTCAAGAGGCTTCACTAAATGTAAGGGAAGAACTCCTCTGGGAACGCTCCAGAGCCAGAGCTTACCTGGGACTGCTGAGCGGTCCTATAGCCTCCTGTTTAGTCCTCATTAATCCCACTCAGTAATCAACTTCAGTGACCAAAAAACCACCCCAAAACCCCACACCAGCAATTGTCCTTGAATACAGATACAGGCTAAAACACATTTCCTGCAAGGAGTGGTCAAGGAAGAGCTATACATGATGGGTGGTACTAAACTGCAAATTCATCAAGACTAGAGAAAATGGCAAAATCCCAAGGGGCCAGAGAACAGCCAGACACTTAAGCTGCCTGAACCTGAAATAAACTTATCTTGACAAGCACAAGGTAACACGGATTAGAAGGAATAACGTGACGCAAGCTTTACCGTAGACAACTCAATGACAATGTTTCACTGGGATTCAGAAAACTTGGGGAAAACCTGACAAAAAACAACACATAAAGTGAGATCAGCACTGTGATATTTTATTTCTTGCCTTCATTTCATAATTTAGCATAGGATATTCCGAATACTGAATCAAAATACTTTTAAAAAACTACATCAAAATATTTGTACCGATTTGTATAGCAAGATGAGCTTNTTTGTTTATGCACATCAACAGTCAACTGGTCTCACCAGCAGAAGGCTTCACCCTGATAGACTGTAATTCAGTAGATATCTCACAAATTCTAAGAAGCCCTCTTGAAGGCACAGCACCATTTCACAGCAAGTTCTAGTCACAATAAACACTCTGGAGAGGTGTCATGATGTGGCATCGAAACATGCCAGGCAGTTCTTGCAGACTATGCCTCATACAATCTCTGGTGAAAGCCCCTCGCTGCTGGGAACTATTAGCAGACCCATGAGCTGCAGCTCCTCTTCCCTAATTTCAACCAACCAGGGGATGTTGTTCACCCAGATTAAATTTTCATGCTCAGCATGAGAGATTCCATATGCAGGCCTTGATGCATTCCCTAAGAGGGAAGCATTTGTATTCCTGAGCAGCATCACAGTCAGCTTATGCTCCCAGACAGCTCCTTGCCAACAGCCCTTCATTAAGTCTTCAACTCGACCAAAGCATACCATTCCATGAGCTGCCCTGTCAATGGATGTTTTCCCTGTAAAGAAGCATCTTATTTTGTACAAGGAGGCTCAGTCAAAACAGCAGAGCAAGGAGAGCTGAAAAACAATCCTGACTGGCAAATTTCCTCCCACTTCCCCAGACTGAGGGCAATGCACTCTTCCCACTTGGATCATTTCCTGTTGGTCCCACACACTGAGTCCACGTATTTTCACTCATCTCACAGTAAGAGTTACTTGAACTTCCTTTTTTCAAGGAGAATTTTGGACTTCTTTTTTAGCCTAGAAAACCTCTGGAGTAAAACCCTACATGAGCTTTTTTTTCTCTCCTTTGACATTTTATGAAAATTCATTCAATGTTTCCAACAAATTACTGCTGGCTAAGAGGGAAAAGCCCAGCCACCTTCAGCTCCTCTAGATGCCCTCTTGGTTCAGAGAGCAAAATTTGTATTTTCCAACTCTCCAAGGTAAATGAGGCAAATCTAGGACAAGTCATGAATGAGCAAGTGAGCAGAAGCTGTGGGTACCTCTGAATGTGTGTTCCTATTCTCCCCTACATCTTCCCCTCTGGCACGAAAATGTCACAAAGGTATATCTGCCCATACAGATATATGAAAAGTATGTATATACACACATAGATATTAAAAAAAATAGGCATGTATATCCTAAAAAGCCAAACAAAGCATCTCAAAGGCACAAATACAAATACACACATCTGTGCATTTCAAAACGAGGATTCCTAAAAATGCCAGTCCTTGCCTCCCCCTCCTCCCATGGTGCCAGGATCTCTCAGCTCGAACAGATTTAAAAGCACTTTGTGCTAGAGCTTCTGCCAGCTGGTTTCCAGGACAGAAAACATCTCCCATCCTCTTAAATATCAAAATAGCTTTTCAGAGGGACTAGCTGCAAGGCAAGCTTTAAAACTTCTTTCTGGTTAATTATCCCAACACTGGTTTTTAAAATATTTTCCAAAACTGTTGCAAACACTTCCCATGACTATAAAAGCTGCATTTATTTATTGCCTTTAACCTAAACCTCAAGTGGTCTTGATTAATATTAATCCAAATGAGATCTCCCCCTGTAAATAACAACACTGTATGGAGCTTCTAAATTAATGCAGTCTATTCTGTGACTCCTCCAAGAAGCTGGGAAGAACTGCCTGCAGGAGAGGAAGGATGGGGTGGGGGAGGAAGGGCCCATAACCCTTGTTACACGTGCACATCAAGCTCCCCAAAAGGAGGCACTCACGACTCCAGATGAATTTTCAGTAATCCTGGGAAGCTTCATTTCTGACAGAAACAGCCCCAGCCTTCGGATTTATGTAATTTCTCCTCGATGCCAAGCAACAGCCAGCAGCCTCTGCTGAGTTGTGTTCTGATGGTTCAGGTTAAGAATAAGCCGTGAAATCACAGCACAATTCCAGATGCCAAGCAAAGAAATGGCTGCACCCTACTGGGGTTCTGCTCTCCATGTCTGTCCAAACACGAGATGACAAATATAAAGGACTGTTAAGAATTTCAGTGTCTGGCTGAGCACCACCAAAGGAAAGTGTCTTGCAACAGAGCAAACATCTTTGGTTGCAACAAATAATAATAAAGGTTTTAATTAAAACACAGCTCTCCAGGAGCATCAGTTTGGTACCTGCTATGAAAGTACATCACTCAGAAATTGTTTTGTTCAGAGTGGGTCTGGGGTTTTTCACTAAAAACAATGCATTTGTTATGCACTGGCAATACTCTTACTATGCAAAACAAAGCTTTTCACCCTGTACACTACTAAAAACTTTAAAGCAGGAGACAAGGGCAAAGTATAAATGCTGACAAACCTACAGTAAAAAACAGTGTCAGAAACCTTCAGATACTAATAATATCCTTTCATACTTGTAGGCTTCTATCGTTAGAGTTTCACACTATGGTGGTGGGAAACAACACATATGAAAAATAAAATAAATTTTAAAAATTCCTCATGCCATTCATAAGCATGAGACATCCTATCCCCTGCAGAAGACAAACCAAGAAACAGATAATCCTGTCAAAACAGCAGGAGAATGGTACAACTTTAAATCATAAAAAAGTTATTAGAAGTCTCCTGCTTGTTTGGTTTTTTTCCCCTCAGAGATTTTACTCTCTCTGCTGAGCAGAATCTTGTTTTCTTGCTTTAGATAATCAAACCACACTTCGGAGTTTGATAGGATGCTCTCAAGTGACCTCTCTCTACACCCAAAAATTTTTGTATACGAGTGCACATATTTTACAACCCTGAATTCCTTTGCTTTAGTCCCTGCCAAAAACAGCCCTTCCAAAAAATGATGAAATATTCACCAAGGGCCTCCTCGATTCGTACCTGCAGCTGCTCAGGCTGTAAGGCTCTGGTAGAGGTGAATTATTTACAAAATTGGGTTTTAACAACCACAGCTGTCACAGGAGCTTGTCTCGTTTCACCAGGCACAGCACCAGTGAGTGTCTGACAAAGGATGCTGATTTGGGGGTGAGCAGTAGAGATGAAGAGTGACTGTACCTTTGAATGAGACCAAATTAAAACTCCTGTGTAACCAAACCTGCCTGGATTATCCCTCACACAGTCACCTCAGGNCACAGCTGACCACACCCCATGCTGCTTCTGAAGCTCTTGAAGCACTTATGACAACACTGCATGATGTTTTTTTTATAATCCTTTGAGACAGTTCCCATTCTTTATTTGACCACTTCTTTAACCTGATGCTATTTTATTGTTAAGGTTTACATTTACAACATTCTGGCCTGAGAGAGGCCACAGTTTACCCACACAGCTGAACCCTGATTCCACTAAACAGGATTCCTGCATTGCTCAGGATTGTCACTAGAATGCTACAAGCACACTGCAGTATTTACACACTGTAAGTACAGTATTCATATACTGTAAATACTAATTTTAGACTGTAAATGGGTGATACAAATATCACAAGTATCTCTTATTTCACCTTTGAGCTTTCTCCTTGCACCTGAAAATCCCCTTCTGGTGTCTCTGCAACCTTTCTCACTGTAGCTTTCCTCATGATCAGTCTGTTTTAGAAACATCCTCACAGGTGAGACCAACCACACCCATCCCAGCATGAGTTATTATGTGGTCATTATTGCATGGGCAAGAGAATCATTCCACCAGGACTTAAACATTTGCCATTTGTCTTGTCTTATATTACCCAAAAAGACTGGAAATGTTTCACCCAAGGAGAAGAACTTTGTGTTTCTCAGAGAGCCTCTGCTCCAAGCCTGTGACATGAGGCTGGTGTGGCAATGTCACCTGAATGTGTCTGACTGTCACTGACCCCTTCAACAGCTGCACCATAAATCCTTGGCATTAATAAAGTACAGGTGCAATGCTCAAACCTATTGCTGTTCCACCAGCCTCTGGAGGAGGACTGGGAGAAATACTGATCCTACCTGACTCATCTCCCTGGAAAAGATCGTTCCTCTAGGCATCCCTAAAAGCCCAAAAATTTCCCATGCAAAAGCAGAAACCTCCACTAATCCCTGGGATCAAAGAGAAGCTTAAAGCTTTAGGGATTTGGCTATCCTTGGAATGGTGTTCCAGAAGAATTGTATGTATGTTAGATGTCTTCACTTATGGCTTTTTTAAATGGTATTTGGAAAAAAAGAACCTGAGGTTTATCCTTCAAAATGGAGATATGCTGCATTTGAAGTCTGAGGGCTTTATACAAATCATATAATCAGTACTTGGACAAAAAAAAATCAAAAATTTGTCACTTTTTACACTGTTTAGGTGCAGGTATAATTTTTTTAATAAGCTGGCTAACTGCCAAGAAAAAAGCTTGTAGCAGAAATTTTTCAGGGGAAAAACATCATGTCCTATTCAGTTTGTAAAATCCTGAGTATTCCTGAATGCAAGCAAAGAGTCTGGGAGCATCAGGTAAAGGTTTCAATGCTATTGCAATGCAAATAGTAAACCATTACAAAGAGAAATTTTAGCAGACTCAGTAAAATGCATTTTAACGTAGCATCTTAAAAAATTATACCTGCCAGGCATCATGATAGCACAGTTCATTCACTGTGCTTCATGAATAATCTCTCATAAGCCAAAAGGTACGAGATCATGTAGTCAACAGCTGCCAAGAGTGTAATGACCAAAAGGGTGATCACTGCTGACACATAAGGGGCACAACCTCTTAATGCAATAAAAAAGCACTTTTACAGGAGATAGCAATGATTTCAGAGCTGAGGTAGTAAGTTGTCATTCTACAAAGATTACTAACCTGCCCTATATACAGATACAATTGTACATGAGGCATACAAGCACTTTTCAGTACGTTATCCACTTTTTAAAATAATTCGGAAAGAAGTCAAAACAAAACCAACTCCCTATGGCACCCCAGGAGAACTTGCCACTAGAGGCAGAGGCCCAGGAGAGTCTGCTAAGAGAAATGTTTTTATCCTGTGGTGAGAAAGGCTTCTCTCCTATGGATCCTTGCAGCAACCTGTCAATATCTTTTAGGTTCTGTTACTCCATTGGTTCATTAAGTTGATCTATGATGTAAGCTTAAGTCACCTCAGTTCAGCCCCTGTTTTCCATATTAGTATGTTCCCCAGAATATCCTCCCTTCCTTTGGTCCTCATGGGTTTCTGTATATCCCCACCTATCTACCCTGGCATCCTCTACTGGTTGTTAGCCTTTACCCTGCCCCTGTACCCTCAGACTGCTGGAGCTGATGCTCTGCTCTGCCCCCACTTCCCCTGTACTTAAACCTCTGCCCGCCCTTTTTCTTGGTCTTTCTGTCCCTGGAACCCTTACTTTTACCTTTACTTGTAAAAGTAAGCATTTAACAGCTGGACAGACTAGAGAGTAAAAGCTCTATGCAGACAATGATAACTGAAATTGCAAATTTAACATCTTCTCAGATTCCTGGAGCCACCTTCAAACCTGGGGTAGGAGCCCATTCAGGATCTGCCACAGCAGCATTTGGATTCCAGGCACGAGCCAGAGATGCTCGCTGCCATCATGAACAGGGTTTGAGGAACAAAGCACAAGGGCAAAATGCTAGTAACTTTCTAACTTGTTTAAAAAAAAAAAGAAAAAAGCATCTTGGTGTTCATTATTTCTTGTGCCCCAAATGCTCAGAGAAGCAAAAGCAAGAAAAGAAGAAAAGGTTCAATGGAAAAGGTGCTTCCCAGTGCCTAGAGGGGCTACAGGGGAGCTGGAGAGAGGCTTCGGGCCTGACCAAGGATTACCTTTTTCTGCCTCATCCAAAACTTTACTGTGACAGCGAATCCATATCCAAAAAATTCAAATACTCACACACCCTGTTCAACATCCCCTCTCAACACAACATCCCACAGGGCTTCCCTTCTGATGCAAGTGGTTTAGTTCTTACAAGTCAACCAACATGCTCACTGAAGTGGCATTCCCTCAGGAAAACATTAAAATGAGCTCCTCTATTAAATTACAAAATAGATCTGCCTGCAGTTGTTTAACATGCACTTGAGTTTCTCTTACAACAGGGCATCCTTCAGTATTTAGCAGAAGCATGTTCCCGTACTATGCAATTATTTTCTTCCTGAAGAAACATCAGACCTCTGAAATGAAGGTTAACCATTTTTGACATGCAAACATCGTGTATGAAGGTATTGAGAACACCACTCATATAATTAATGACAGTATTGCATTTATGTGTAATCTACCTGCATGAAATTCAATGAAAAAAATTGGCTTCAGGCTGCAAAAGCAGGTTTAAAAATGGATAGCATTATCATTGAGCAACATTAAAATCCAAGGGAGGAGAAAACTCCACCTATCTTAACTCTGTGGTCTGCCTTTTACAAACTTAAAATCTACAGAAGGATTTTATTGCAGAGTACTCCTGTTGATAAATAACAACAATAATCCAGAATCCTGATGATCTTGATTAAAGGAAGGTTTCTACATCCTTGGCAGGAATTTTTCTCTAGAAACACAAGACAGCTTTGACCAAGACCTTTTCCATGGTTGTGAAGATGCCTTCCCTGCAGAGAGGTGGGGGAACATCTTGTTGGATCCCTTACCAACTCCTCACTCCATATATATATATTTTTTTAAACCAATGAGTTCAGTTTCACGAGCTGTGACTCCAGGTGAAGATGCAGAGATGCACATCCAGGTCACAATGACCCATTTATCACTCTGCACCGGAAAGCCTTAATACCAAAATAGCTGGGAACATGGATTCATACTCCAAGCATCCTGACCCTGGTATAAACAAGAATGGATACCACAAATTACCTGTACTGCACAGCTGGAACCAGGACCCTCAAAGGACCAGGAAAACTGCACCCAAGGCTGTGACAGAGCAAGGCAGGACAGAGCAGGGAAAACATCCAGCAACAGAGATACCTGCTCTATCACGGGTCAGGAAAAAAAAGGCCATGTAATGGTCACAGAGCACAATATGAACAATAGTCTGGGGAAAAAATATCATGTTGTTTCCAATCAATTGAAAAGAAGTCAATAAAGGAAATTGTCACTGCTCTGGTAGGATTCAGCCCCAAAAGCCAATAAAATCTTCCCCTTTCATGTGCATGTGTTTTCTTTATACATAAAGGAAGGAAGACAACTCCATTAAATGAAAAAATAAATTGATATAATTCTCAGAATCAGGCTTCATTTTCAACCACTCACAAAAACCAAATTCTTGTATATTGTACAACAGGAATGCACTGGCAGTAAGGCATTTCATTTCAGTCCTACAGACAGGGATCAGAGAAGCTCTGCCAGGCAGGTCAGTGAGACCCACAATGGAAGGAGCTCTTTCCCAAGGCTCTCTGCAGATGTGCAGGACAAGATGCTCCATCCCACAGCACCAGGAGGACCAACACTCACACAGTTATTCACAAGGAACTCTGTGCAGGTCTTCTGCTCTTTAATGCTCTCAAGGCTGCATCCACACACCTCAGCAGAAACAAGAGCTCCAGTGTTTCCCTAATTCTTGTACTTGAAAGGTAGTGTTTCAGATGACAGCTGAAGAGAAGAGACCGATAATGGGAAGCAAAAATTTGGTGGGGAATAATTCAAATGTGAAACTGTTAATTAAATATGCAAAATATTTCCAGAAGCAGCAAGGGATAGGAAAAAAACCAAAACAAAACCGAATGCTACATCTACTGTAAACAAGTGTGAACACAGAGAATAAATGTATCTACCTTCCAAACTGGGATTTTACTTTCTAATCTCTTGTCTACAGATTTCAGATTTGCTTCTCTTTTAAACACATGTACTGTGAAGGATGTCTCTGCAAGATTAAGACAAGAAGTAAATATTTCAGCATTTAGAAAAGAAACAGGAAAAACTGTTTGTTGTTCAAGCTTTCTTGAATTCCTCAGAACACAGCAAACAGCTTCTGCTCCTGTTTAACATAAAGGGTTTACCAGTATGCAAGTAAACAGTATCCCTTGTTACCAAACAGGCAGCAGAGAGCTGAGACAAGCTCAGAACAATTCTAGGCACAATTCACAGGGCTGCCGATAAGAAAGGAGAAGGTGAACGCTTTAAAGCAGCTTGTGGAGGAGAGCAAAGAGAGCTGCATGCCATTTCATTATTAATTCAATTTCTGTAGTACACAGGAGCAGCATGAGAAAGAACTCCACTGTGCTGGACGCTGTAAACATGGAGCAAGAGCAGGCTCCCCCAAAAAGCCTGTGATTAAAGCATAAAACAGAAGTTCAACAAACAAACACTAGCACAAGGTAACACAGAAGACAATTCAGACTTCCTACTCCAATTAATTTTACTTCCATATACACAAAAAACTCTTGGGTTTAACAATAAACACTATAACTACTGTCCCTATAAAATGCTGCTCATTCTAGCCACCAGGCTGAGTTTTGAGAACATGGTGAGAATCACACAGAAGATGGAGACAACCACAATTCCCATCTTACATTGGTGCAAAGAGACATCTAAACATAATTGTAGTGGATTCCAGATTAAAATAAATCAGCCCTCAGCCTGTGAACACAATGAATCACCCTCAGCTCAAAATATGGTGTCCTGGTTTAGGCTGGGAGAGAGTTAATTTTCTCCCTAGTAGCCGATAATGTGCTGAGGTTTGGATTCAGCCTGAGAAGAATGTTGATGTTTCAGTTGTTGCTGAGCAGAGCTCACCCCGAGTCAAGGACTCTGCAGCGTCCCAGGCTCTGCCAGCAAGGAGCTGCACCAGAAGCTGGGAGGGAGCATGGCCAGGACAGCTGAGCCCCTGGGCAGAGGGATGGATATTCCACACCATGGGATGTCACACCCAGTGTGTGAACTGGGGCCGTTGGCTGCTGGGGATGGGCTGGGCATCAGTGGGTGCTGAGGGACTGCACTGGGATCACTCACCTGTCTGGATTGTACTGCCTTCTTTAATGGTCTCCCGACCAATAATATCATTATTGCTTAATTCAAGGATTAAATCATTCTTATCTCAACCCACAAGTTTCACCTTTTTCTGATTCTTCTCCATTCCCCTAACATCTGTTAAAACATGCCAGATGATTTCCAGAAGCAGATCCAGTCAGCTGAGGTCTCTGCAGCAAGCCTCTAGCATCACCTAAAACATTCCATGCTCACAGACTAAACCAATGCCCTGGACACTGCAGGGCTCCTGATAAGAGCAGTTTTATGGGAAAAGGGGAGTAAGCCTTTTTGGGGGGAGTTCTGTGGGGAAAAGGGAGATGCAGATAGACCAGGATGAATCTTATATACACAAGCTGACAAGGAGAGACACGCAGTGATTGATGCTGTACATAATAAACACAACTGGGAAGAGTCTAGACAGGCTTTCAGTGTGTAAATATCAAATTATATGAAACACGCTGGAGGGACTTGTAGCAACCTCTAATTTTAAGATTCAACCTGAAATGTAAAAGAAAGGCAGCAATAGCCAGCTCCCTGGCTCCTTGCCTAAGCAGATTCTGCTGATTTGCTTAACCAGACAAATCACATAAACCCTGTGGTTTATGAATACCTTTACAAGTTTATTCTCAATGAGTAAATTGAGAAAACCTATAGGTCTGGGTTTTTTACCCCTGAAGAAAAAGTGGGTGAGGGAGGAGAGTCCCCTTGCCCTTCATCATTCCCCTTAATTCCTCTTCATTTTCACAGTGAGCTACAAAACTGCATTTTGCCCAGCACTGCCACGGTCCTGTCCAAAGCTCATAGGATGGATTCTATTTTCCCTCTGAGAACAACATGAAAATATTTTCCCACATTCTTCCCAAACACTTTGCCTAAATTATTAAAAAGCAACATTAACTGCTCCTGCCACAACCCTTGTGCTCTGTAAATGCTTCCCACAAAGCACATCTGAACCACCAATCCTTTATCGCCTCTCCAATTTCAGAAAGGTATCAGTTCTCACACACTTTTGTGATGGGTAACAAAACCAGAAGTCAATGGTACACTACATAACCTGCTAAGTAAAGTTAAACTAAAGACCTGGGGGGTTCTGATCTTTCACTCAATAAATAAACAAATAAATAAGTGACCCACAAGATGAATGCAGCTCACCCTGAACACAGGGAGGAAAACTCCAGAGGGATGACCAGGATTATATAAAAACATCAAGTTCTAAGAGCAACAGGTGTTTCCTCTCAAATCATTCCCTTTGGGGCCAAAGATAAATCACTGGGTTTCTGCTGGATGCAAAACCATCAGGAGTAACTCACCTGTCTCACACCAGCTACATGTCTGTAATCTCTACCATGGAGCATCACATAATGTGGAAAAAACTGGATCCTCCCCAGACAGCCTGCTCTTTATGTTGATTCCCTCCGAAAATTCAAAATTTTCTCTCTTAATTTTTGTACTTCTTAATATAAAAGCTGGACAAAGAAGGTTTTAGCAGACCCATCTCAAAATGCTGAAATTGCTTCAAAGATTCCCTGATAGAGAAATACCAGCATGATAATGAGTTTTTAACAGAAAACCTGAATCCCATGAGGAAAGTTAGTAATTTAAGCAATTTAATACTTCCCATTTCTTTATCAGAATAGTACTGATTTTCTTTTCAGCCAAAGCACTTCAAACACACACATATTTGAGGGCTCAAAGTTATACATATTCCAAAAGGGTCTGGTGAAAGACAACCAAAACTACCAGCAAAGTCTTTTGGTCCAACAGTGAAGTGACCAGCTTGCCACAAGTACCTCCATAGTGGGCCAAAAGCAGCATTGTGTGTTTATTTTATTAACAGCAAGTTCACTTATCTTAAATATGCCTGACATCACCACTGCTCCACATCAGATGCCATTCTCCAACTCTGTCTCCTCCTCTCCTTCAGGCTTCCAGTAAAATTAGACCTTGCATTAAATTTCCAGTAAAATAATTACAGTTGGCAGGTATTTTTCAACACTGATTTAGAAGCCAAGAAACCGAAGCAAAACAAAACAAAATCAAGTCAAGCATTACCCAACTTTTCTCAGAAATAGCTTGTTCTGTAGATCAAATACTGTCACTGGCACATGGTTTTGCTCTCCACTGTTTCATGTGCTCTATGAACTTCACAAAAGCTCTGGCTGTATACCCTACAAAATTTTCCTACGATAAAATAGGGGAAAATGTCTCAAGGCCTTCAAAACAACAACAAAAAATGATGACAGAGAGAAAAAGTCCTCCTCAAACACAGTGGACATTTTCATTGTGGAGAAAACAATGAAAAGGAAAAGGAAAGCAAGGAGAAGGTAGAGTCCTTCACACAATTTCTAAGCAGCTTCTATCAACACCATAACTTTCTTCTGCAAGCAGATTATCATCTAACAAACCCTTTAGATAATTCAGTCCATATATATGCTGTGTAGGTGTTTGCTAAAACACTAATGCCAGCATTCAGTCACTACAACATGTGTGCTTTCTACTTTATTGCATTAAAAATGGTTAGAAGAAGTCACAGAAAAATGTGACAAGAAAGAGAACTCCATTTTCAGAAGTATTTTAAGTCAGTTCACCTCCATTTATTTTTCACCAGCACCAAGGCTGTCATTAGAGCTGTTTCTTCCTGGCATAATTCAGCACTCCCTTGATTCCCACACTTTATCATTCCCCTTTCCTGTTTTTGTACTCACTGCTGCCTTTTGAGGATGCTGAGTAGGGGCAGGAGGAAAACTGAGACAAGAGCCCTCAGCTTTCTGAACAGCAACCTCAGGAAGCAAGGCATTTAACAAACACACTGGAATGCTGATCTTGAATTTTCAAGTCATTTAGCCAAAAATGTGATGTACAGAAAGGAAAAAGTGATATTCTAACAATCTCTGAGGTTTCTGTCCATTCAGAGAATCATACCTACCACTTCTGCCTCATTCCATGCTCTTAAAAAAATTTAGGATGTTTAACAAAAGGTGAACCAGGTTTGACTGCAAACATCTTTTACCAGGATAGTTCTCAAAATTGCCTAAGGGCTTGAGACACTCAGATGCTTTAACTAATAATTGAACAGGACACTGCATTTTGTACAGCTCTGAGATGGCTCTGAGACCTTTCTCAGTGTTTTTTTTCCTCCACATATATATAGCAAAGATCATTCTGGAGATGAGTCACTACTGAAACAACAGAATAAACTCCTGTGAAATGCTGTGGGGTTTCTGCTTAACATTCTCTAGCTCTTTTTTGAGAGAATTTGGCAAGGTACTGGCAAACGCTCCTCCCACAGAAATCAAGCAGTGAATTTGTCAGTGAAATTAATCTAGAAGCGCTTAATATTTATTTCAGTCTCCACTTACCTTCTCCTCCTGCTTCAAGTTTGCTTCCTCACAAAGCAGGCACCCAGAGCAGGGACAGATTTCCACAGCTCCAGACAAAGCTCCAGCACATTTTTGCTACCGTTGTTGTGCTGCATTTCAGAAGATCACCTCAGACAAAGGGCCTGAATATGTACAATGCTACAACGTGGTTTAGATGGGCTTCCACTTGTAACACGTTTGGCAGCAACATCTTTTGGCCTAAAGCAAATTAACACTTGTAAAATGGGAGGAGAGTGAAAGGTAGGGGTAAGTGAGGCCTTGGTGCCAAGCAGTCAGCAGAAAATTCAACCTCAACACAGCGCTTCCTGCTGCCATGGTCTGTCTGCACAACATCCCGAAATCATACAGGCCTGGGCATTCTCCTTCAGCACAGGCACCACAGTAATTACTGCCATCCAATTCAATTTGCACACAGACCACTAATTAACTCAGAACATGCAAAAGGTACCAAGCCCAGAATCACAAAGTCCCTGTCTATGACCAGTGCTAATCTCAGGGTCATCAGGGGGCACTGGGTGCTTACCTGGACAGCTGTCCTATGCTGCAATCTGCCCTATTGTCTCTGCATGGGTCCTGCTACCTATTTATCCCTATTACCTTCTTATTTATCCTTATTACTTTCGTATTTATCCTTATTACCTTCTGGCTCTGCACAACTCCCTGACAGGAGAGTGCAGATGGGTGGGGGTCAGGCTCTGCTCCCAGGGAACAGGGACAGGATGAGAGGGAATGGCCTAAGGCTATGCCAGGGAAGGTTTAGATTGGGAATACTGGCTTGAATATTAGGGAAAATTTCTTCATTCAAAGGGCAGTCAGGCACTGAAACATGCTGCCCAGGGCAGGGATGGAGTCACCATCCCTGGGGAAATTCACAAGGCATGTAGATGTGGCACTTGGGAACACGGGTTAGTGTTGGCTTTGGCAGTGCTGGGGCAATAGCAGGACAAGATCTTAGAGATCTTTTTAGACTTTAACGACTCTCCGATTGTACTTAAAAGCTATGATAAGGATTATTATTATCAATGTCACAAATATTCAGTTACAGTTGCAGACACTTGCACCTTTGATTAGCGTTCCTTTGGAGGAACAGATGCATTCCTACCATCCCTGCTCCCACATCTGCAAAGACGTGGCAGAGACACTTCAGGAGACTGGACATGGCAAACCCTTTGTTCACAGATTCACTGCCCAATCACTTCAGTCATTTTATACTGTCCTCAGCTAAGGCAGGAATCTGATGGAGAATAGAATAAACTGCTTATTTACCATACAAATTATAGTAGGACTGAAAACATTCTGACTGGCTGTGCACAGTTGAATAGGCAGAAAACATGAGGAAAAATGCTACTTGCAGGCTTTGGAGGAAAAAAATGCAATCTTAGAAAAAGTGACCAATTCTAAAAGTAAATTATTTTTTTATTGGCTTCAAAGAGACTAAGAATAAGGCAGTCTTACCGAAACAAATCATTAAGTCTATAAGCATGAAAGTAAATTTTGTCACTAGCAAACATTCGTAGACACAGACACTGAGTAACAGCACACAAGGAACAAGTGCACTCACAGCATGCTCAAAATTCACCATTTCAATGAGATTGTCAGTCCCTTAACAGATGATAATCCATCATTCCCCGGAGACTGCAGGAATACCAGCACTTCCTTCAGCACTCATCGAAGAGGAAGATGAGAAAGCAATGTAAAAGAAATGAAAGACGGGCAACCCCCTCCCCCCCTGCAAACCCAACAGAACAGTTGCTCCTTTTCATGAATTTTCGGCACAGGGAAAGCACTTTACACCTTCATTCTCCCGTGCTGAACAGAGGTGGTTGGCATTTTTATACCATTTCACAGACAGGAAAGCAAAGGACAAGGAGCACAGCAGAGGCTAAAGAAAGCTCCGCTTTTCCATCCCTCTGCTCTTATATCCATGGAAGAAACAGGCCTTTTTTGTTTTCAAATCTGACATCAAACTTTCATTATATTCCTTTGCTTCCCCAAACTGTTGTTATCCCAAAAGCTCAGCCTGGGATGTACAGAAACACAGAAAGAAGCAATTCCTTTTTTAGGGAGCCTTCAGTGGAATCCCCCAACACCCCCAGCCATCCTACACAGACCCCACAAGCCCACCCAAGACTTTAAAGATGAGTTGACAACGCAGTTATTCCCAACAACTACATCCAGCCCATGAAGTCCATTTCATCCTGCACCCAAGAGAAACTAAAAGCAGATACATTGGAAGCTGTGCAGGAATACAGAAACCATCATGTAGTAACACTCTCTCCTACCCCTATCTCAAGTCCAAGGGCAATTCTTTTCTCTTCAAAGAGCAATTAAAGTTGTAGGGAGTGCAATGCAGCAAGTCAACATGGACTGACCATGATGGCTGTTGGGCTCTCCTGTCCATTTCCTTGTTCCTTCCCTCTTCCCCACCTTGTGAGCTTTGGAAAACCAATCTCCTTGCTGAAAGGCATGACTCCATTTCCCAGAACAGCACCTGATCTCATCTGGGGTTTCCTTGCATCAACATAAACAACTGTGAGAAATTTAAGAAGAGGAAATGGAAAATGGTCTAGTGCTGGTGAGAGCAAACTCCGTAAGAACATCTTTTTTACTTGAAAGCAAAATTAACCAAGGAATTTCTTAAGAGCTTTTTAGAAACACCTTAAAATTTTAAGCCAATAAAGAAGACCCCCCACCCTCCACCCATGGAACAAGTTTATGTTGCCTATGACTTTGCAGATACCACACACGTGAGCTTCCCTGCCCAAAACCAGCACTGGAGCTCTTTGTCCTGGACATGAGGCCCTGCTGCACCAGCTCTGTGCCTCCCTCCATCGCCTCTGCTGACAAGCCAGCTCTTGTTCCTTGGTGCCCTGCCAGGACCTCTCCTGTAAAACATCCCATGTGCCAGCACAAGTGGCAACATGAAACTGCGTGGAGATTTGGGCTGCTCTGGCTTTTGCAGGTCACTGCAACACCACACAGCACGGGTGGGGACATAAAACAGAAATGCCAACAAGCCTCCATCTACAGAGCAGGGCCTTTAACCAGCCAAAGCTACTGGAATCACAAACCACTGTAATCCCACAGAGAGTGCTAGTGCTCCCTCCTACCCAACAGTGTGTCCATGCCACAATGGCACTGATTCCTTCAATCAAGTGCATCCCAAGTTTAACAAGTGAAAGCTCATCCATTAAACTTTACCCATACCCTCACTTCTCCCCCAAAAACACACACTGAATTAGCTACAGTTAAGGTGCCACAGTAAAATGCATTTTAATCAAATACAATTTCTTTTTTTCTCTTGTTGCTGTTGCTTTTCCTTTTACTTACTTATCTACTTGTCTGTCTTGCAATCAAATCCCAGAATACAAACCAGCACCACTGAGAATCAGGGAACTAATGCAAGTGGTGATTATTTTGCTGTAACACCAATTATCTAAGTGGTTTGTGGTAGAAAGAGAGAAGGTTTAGGGAACAAACAAGGGGTGCAGCCAGAGATCAAAAGAAATGATGCTCCTAAGTGGAATATTAACATTTCCCCCTGGAAGAGATGAGAGGAAGATCAGTAAAGCCCATTAAGCAGAATCACTGCAGTTCACAACTGGAATATTTACAAGCTTTTTGGCTGATCTTTAATATTTCAGAATAGAAGAAAAACCCTGACTGAATCTTTTCTCTTCTGCCCTGCCCATACCTAGTTCAGCATGATTCGAGTGACAAATTTTCTGTCTGGATCCAGCCCAATTGTATGTCACCCATTAGAAGAGAAGGGTGCACAATGAAGAAAAGCAACACAAAGCTATGGCAGCCGATAGAAATCAGCTCTGGCCCTGAGCACTCACTCAGAAAGTTTTTATTCATAATACACACCATATGATGGACAGGAGAAAGAAGCATTTGATCATTTCTGCTCCCGACCACACACCTTGAGACAGCAATGCAAAGCACACCTGTGCCCTTACACAACTTCCTTTCCAACAGCAAGTGCCTCCTTTTGGCTTTGGTTTTGCTAGGCCGTGCCTCAGTTTCTCCTGCTCACGTTTCCAGCCTCGTGCCATCAGCTGTTTAGCTCTTCACATTCCATCTCAGCCCTCCACCTTGCCACCTCCTTGTTTATTACATTTATGAACATTATACTCCCACTCTCCATGTTATTTTTCTGGTTATTGACACCAGCTCCAGATGGTGACAACCCAGACACAACATGCTCAGGCTCTGCCTTTACCCCAAAATGAAGAGTCAGCCAACATGAAACACCCAAGGCCAGGCTGGATGAGGCTTGGAGCAATCTGGTCTAGTAGAAGGTGTTCCTGACATTTCAAGGGGTTGGAAGGATATAATCTTCAAGGTGCCTTCCAACCCAGCCATGCTANAGAAGGTGTTCCTGACATTTCAAGGGGTTGGAAGGATATAATCTTCAAGGTGCCTTCCAACCCAGCCATGCTATGAACATAAGTGAATACCTCCTTTGCCAGGCATCATGGTGGCCAACCATTACTCTGAACTTCTTCCCAGAAGTTAATTTTTAACACACGCTAAGCCCAAGCACCTAAAGAGTCCACCCTGTATGAGGTAGGTAGAGACTGTAGAAAGGTGGTGAGGAGCTGAAGCTGGGGGACAACCAAATGCCAGACGTGCAGGGAAGCCATATGCCTTCTAAAGAGGACAGCCAGAAAGAAATGTGCTAAACCTCATCTGCAATGATATTTACACAAATTTTCCTATTTGTAAACAAATTAACATAGCCACAACGCTTGATTGTACTTCTGTCTTCCATGACCAATGAGTCAGAATTGTTGTTTACAGTTATTAGCAATACAACCCTGCAGTCCATCAGCACTGCCTTCGGCCTGCGGAGGTGAGGCTTTGAAAAACATCAGGAAATAGGGATGCACACCCCAGCCCCAGGACTGCACTCTGAGCATTAGTACTTGTCATAGACAGCAAGACAGCAGAGAATTACTCTCTGTCATAATTCTGAACTTAAGAATAGTATTTGACAAGCAAATCTGTTATGAGAACAGAATTAAGCTACTGAGGTTCAAGCTGATCAAAGGATTTTGAAAAATAATCCAGATTTCACTCTGGATTAAAAAAAAAAACCAACCAAAAAAA
>VZUA01016005.1:1871-29965 GCA_013401035.1 Horornis vulcanius
TTCCTAAGAATTAATTCCCATGTTCACCCAACACATAATTTAAAACCCAAGCATCATGTCTGTCATCTTGAAGGCTTTCCTTTTTTCCTCAAGACCCTGTCACAAGCTCTGGGCATTGAATGTGCTATGTAAGCAGGAGCAGTCATACCAGGAGGGGTTTTGTCTATGTACCTGCGATTACAGGTACCTGTACCTGTGATGGTGAGCATGAAAAAGAGAAAAGGAAGGTGCTCTGTACCTGTGATTACAAGCACACAAGTCCCTCCATTCCTACCATCACGACTGCTTCTTGGCTTTCACTGGATTCTCTACGCTCAGTTCCTGCAGTTTTATGAATTTAAGGGGCAACCTTTCTCTGTAGTTTTCTGTTTCACCTGTTGATTTCTGTCAGGCTGGGATGAAGTTAGTTTTCCTCACAGCAGCACTCCCAGTGTTGTGCTGTGCACTGGGAGCCAGAAAGGTGTTGATGACACACCATTGTTTTGACTACTCTGAGCAGCACTGGCACAGTATCAGTGAGATCTCTCCAACATCCCCTGAACTACTCTCCTGGAAGTGAGCAAGATATTGGGAGGGAAACACAGACAGGAATGATGACCCAAACTGTCCCAAGGGATATTCCATATCATATGACATGGAAAAAAAACAAGAAGAAAGGAGGATGAGAGAGTCCTTCATTATTACAGGATTTGTCTTCTGAAGCAAACTTTACCTATACTGAAGCCTGACTTCCTAAGAAGACAGGTTGGACAGGGCTCTGAGCAACCTGATCTGGTTAAAAAGGTCCCTGGTCAATGTAAAGAGTTGGACAAGACCACCTTTAAAGGTCCCTTTCAACCCAAACTTTTCTGGGCTTCTCTGATTCTGCATCTGGACATCACCTTGCTGATGGGAAGTAAAGAATAAATCTGCTTTCCCATACCTCTGTGGGATGCTTTTGCTTCATTAAAATACCTTGAACCATGAACTTTTTTCATCCTATTTTCTTCCTCTCTGTCTAGCTGAGGAGGGGAGTGTTGGAGCAGTTTGATGAGCACCCAGCATCCAGTCAGGGTCAACCTACCATAGATTATTTTTCATAGTAAATACAGGTATATTTAGTTATTCTTTCCAGCCTCGTGGGAAAACTAATGAATCATTATCCTTTTTCTAGCTATCTGCCTGCTTTTATCCCCTTTAAGCTAATGAAAAACACTATCTAGGAACATTGAAGTTCTCTGTATCAGGGAGACCTTCTGATCCTATTGCTGCTGCCCTTCCTATGCATTAAATCTTTCTATATTGCTGTTTTAATGACCATTGCATGAAGAAATAGTAGTACCTCTTCTCCCTCTTCAACTTCCTTTTTCCAGTTCTGCAGCTTGTTATTCATTCAGGGATGTTGTTTGTTTTTCAGGGGTTTTTTTTCTATTCTTTGGAGTTTTATAGTAGTTTTTCTTTTAATCAATCTGTACAAAGCTCTTTCTCAGCCTTTCCTCTCTCCTGGTGGTCCAACAGAAGTCTGAATTTGATCTTTCCATGTTCCTGTTAACTCAAACGCTTACCATCATCTTAGTATTCTTTGTAATTTCTATATCCATGTGCATCGAGCTTAGAATCAGAGAGAATTGAAATATTTTTAAGTTAATCGTTGAAGAGAAATGGCCAAATTTACTTGGTGGCTTTTTATTTCAACAAGTAGAGAGTATGGAAGATGTATTTTAGACCAGAAAAGGAGGCTGAAAAAGGGACCTTGGTCTCTACAACTTCCTCAAAGGAGGTTTGAGACAGTTCTGAGTTTATCTCTCCTGGGTAACAAGTGACTCAACAAGAGGAAAATGGCCTCAGGTTGTGGCAGGGATTAGGATTAGGTTGGACATTAGCAAATTTTTTTCACTGAAAGAGTGGTCAGGCACTGTAACAGGCTGTCCAGGTGTTCTGGTTTTGCACTGATTGATATTGGTGAAGAGAGAAGCCACCCACAGAAGTGGTGGAATGTGTGTGTTTGTGTCACTTGGGGATCTGGCTTAGTGGTGAACATGGCAGTGCTGGGCTAATAGTTGGACTTGATGATCCTAGAGGACCTTTCTGACCTTAAAGATTCTATGATTCTTTGAGGACAACCAAAATATCTACTTTCTTTAAACCACTTATAAATATTGCCAAGACAATTGAGAAAAAAAGTAGAACACCATGGAATTTTTTTCCTTTCTTCCTCCTTTCCCATCCTTCCAAGCTGACATTGTATCTTCACTCCCTGTTCTGACAGCTTGGCCTGTGTAACTGTTGCCCCCTGAGAAGGGATGAGGACCTCAGGCCCGCACCTTTCCAATTAGATTGGAGACTGTATGACTGGAACTAATCCTGCAACACTATGGGGATGGGATAAAGTAACCTTACTGTTCTCTCTTCTCCCTAAGCATTCAGAAGTTTGGGATGCACTGTGTGTTCCTCCTCTTTTTATGATGCCTGTGACAGCTCCCTGGGGACACAGCTGTCACTGTGCCAGCTCTGCAGCACTGCAAAGCAGGAGTGTCTCCTAATTTGTGCCTTGGCAACAAATTGGCATGAACAAAGATTGAGCTTATTGGAGCAGTGGACTAAAACGGCAAATATTCACCTGACTTTAAAGAAAAGGTGTTTAAACTCCACAAAGGTGTTCATACTTGACACTGAAATTGCCCAGGCAACCACTGTTGCATCATGGCCTTCTCTTTATAAAAGCCAATTATATCCAAAGTTTGACATGAAGCAGTGAATAAGCTTTTGACATTTTGATCAGAATTATTGTTAAACAGAGAATTCTTTACACTTTTATGTCATCTCCTATAAGCACAAACCATTCATTTGTGTTGAGCAGTGACGGTGAAAAAGAAAATGTGCATAGTAAGGTCTGCTCTTTATCTTACAGTTCACTTACAGATATGTTCAGGGTTAAGAAAAAAGAAATAAGAAGCAGACTGAGATCAAGAATTATGTCCTTTCCCTCCATCAACTAGTCAGCTGCTGTGGGAATAAATCCTCAACTGGTGGGCATTTAGAGAAATTGCAGGTTTTGACAACCTCTGTCTTAGTTTCTGAAACCCATTTATGTTGCACCAGAGAGCAGTTCAACTTAGCTGGCAAATTAAAGGTTTTCCCTCTTCCTGTACCAGGTGGTCATCTGAAACCTAACTACTAGCCCCATGTGACAGTAGACCTTGAGGACAGCTGGCAAATTAGGCCTTAGGGCTGCTTTTGAAACAGTGTGAGTGTAATTCTTATTCCATAAAATTTTAAGACAACAAAAGCAGTTCCCTATGGAGGATAATTACTGTCAGAATACCTATAGAAATGATTCTTAGAGGCTGAGGTCCAAGTGAGTAATTAAGCACAGCTTGTTTTATGAAACAGTAAAAAGCATGTTTTATTTTTCAAAATCTTTCGGATTTAACACTCAGAAGATAATGAGTTCACTATCTATTTTTTTTAAAGACTGACTCTAATTTGCTTGAGATTTATTTCAAGACTAAGACACCTTTATGAAGATGTTCACAGGTCAGTGGGGATCTGCTTTGTATATTCAGTGGAGATTGAGTCATTCAGCAAAGTAGTGATGGTGTTAGGCTTCAGTTATCTTCATGCAGGTGTCTGGGGACAAGAAACCCTTTGTGGAGAGTGGCCTCTGCTATATGGGACCATTTCTGAAAGTCAGTTAGACAACACCTGAGGACACCTCAGATAAGTTGTGGATATTTGTGTGTGAACAACTAAGCTCTAAACCACCACTGATCATAGCAGGAGGTGCATCTGGCTGTTTTAATCTGGAGCTGACTCCATGCTATTTGGCTCAAGCCCATAAAACTGTAGGAGGAAAGGGTCAGATTAGACATCAGGAATAAATAAGAGGGTGGGGAAGCACTACAATAGGCTGCCCAGAGAAACTGTGGCTACCCCATCCCTGGAAGTATTCCAGGCCAGGTTGGATAGAGCTTTGAGCAGCCTGGTCTAGTGAAAGTGTCACTTTCCCTGGCAGGGGAAATGGAATTAAATGGTCTTTAAGGTCCCTTCCAAACCAAAACATTCTATGATTTTCTGATTCTATGAATTAAGAAAATAGTTGATATCACACTTAAAAGGGTCCATAGTTTCCAGGTCAAGAGGTGTCCACTGAAATATAAAATCCCCAGTTATTTAGGTTTCTATGGCTGTGCTCTTTTAAGAGTGCACAGCTCAAGTACAGGGAGATTGGATCAAACACCTCAGAACTGGCTGGCTCAAGCTGGTTGCACCTATATTGTGTGCAGAGGCAGAGCAAGAGCAAGAGTTGACTGTCACCTTTTCTTTCTTCTGCCTTTCTACTTGCCCTCTGTGCAGTGCAGAGCATGAATAAAGTTTAGGTAGCTCAGACTATCTGAGCATCCATCAGGACCAAGCTCAACAAAACACAGGAATTTGGTGTCACCTCTGTTTTTCAGTTCCTCATCCACAAAGAAGAGATTTGAGGGTTTTTACTTTCAACAATAATCCTTCTAAGTCTCTGTCAGTTATGCATTATGTTTGTGTGTGACATTAAATGAGAAGAGCCTCCAAGCAATTTTGTAAACATTCCTCCCCATTCCACAGATGAATCAAGCACATCAATTCTCCTGTCTCCAGAATGAGCTGTTCCTTGTGCTTTAAGCAGTATCATTAAATCTCTTATTTCCCTCCCCGGTTTAGGACTTAGCTGATTCCTCCATGGCGACCACTGCCTCTTCTCAGGCCAAAGGGTAAAGAGCCAGACCCTGCAGATGTGTCCAAATGACTGGAATTCCCTTTTTTCCACATGACTTTCCCTTTAAACAGATCTTTTTGCTCAGTGTCTCTTCTGATTCACTTTTGCCAGCTAACCACATGAAGCTGAAAGTAACATTTCATTTCAAAGGGCAATATCTTTTTGTGCCCATTTATTCAAAGGTCTGTGTCTCTGCCACATGCAACAGAATGAAGTACAGCATATTTCAAGCTGGTTTGTATTTTTATGTGTGTCTACAGAAAGAGCACCTGTCCTCTGCATTGCTGTACTTCAACAAATAACAGAATATAGAGATGGGAAGTGAAAAGCTTGCTGAAATTGTGGTCTTGTTATACAAAAAAGAGTCCTAAATCACATTTCTTAAAATTAGGAAAATGTAGTATGTATAATAGCAGCATGTAGGCATAGTATTTTCAGACTTATCTGGATCTCAGATAGTTGGAAAGCCCTCAGTTACTGGATTTTATTCAGCACATAATCAGGTCCTAAGCTGTAGTGTTGGGGCATCAGACACTTAAACAAGACACAGCTGGTTAATCATGCCTTCCAGCTGTACCTAAAATCATAGAAGGTGTTATCTATTAGCTTGTATTAGCACATCAGTGAACTGGTAGTTGTTTGAACAGTTCTGCAGACATCAGAAAGAGCTATCACCACTTTAATAGGCTAATGGAAGGTGACTGTCTTTCCTCCCTAAACAAAAAGAGCCAGAGTAGCATTTCTGCTCTTAGAAGCTTATGCACACAACAGAAATGAAACAACTCAGAACATCAATTTGCCTGTGCCCTTCTTAACACACAGTAATGATATCCTGTACTGCAAAAAAAACCAACCAACCAACCAACAAAAAAAACCCAGAAAAAAACACCAACAAACACACCTCCCCCCCACCAAAAAAAAAGGACAAAAAACCCTCAAACACCTCAAAGCCATGCTCCCATTCTTGTTTTCATCTGGATTAACTTTAAAAGTATTCCAGTGTTACCACAAAATCACAGAATGGTTTGGGTTGGACAGGACATTAATGGTCTTTGAGCTCCACCCCCTGCTATGGGCAGGGCCACCTTCCACTATCCTAGGCTGCTCCAAGTCCTGTGCAGCCTGGCCAGGAACACTTCCAGGGCTGGGGCAGCCACGGTTTCTGTGGGCAATCTGTGTCAGGGTCTCATCACCCTCACAGAAAGGATTTCTTCCTTGTATCTAACCTGAATTGCCCTCTTTTAGTTTAAACATATTACTCCTTGTTCTATTGCTACAGGCCTTGCTAAAAAGTTTGTCCCCACCTTTCTTATTAGTCCCATTTAGGCACTGGAAGGGGCTCTAAGATCTCCCTGGACTCTTCCCCAGGCTGAACACTCCCAGCCCTCTCCATCTGTACCCAGAGGTGTTCCTGCCCTTGGAGCATTTTGTGGCCTCCCCTGGAGTTGCTGCAACAGGTCTATGGTGTCCTTGGGGTCCACAGAGCAGGATGCACCACTGCAGGTGGGGCCTCGCCAGAGTGCAGCACAGGGGCAGAATCCCTCCCCACCTCGACCCGCTGGCCAAACTTCTTCTGATGCAGGTCAGGACACACTTGGGGCTTTCTGGGCTGCCAGTGCACATGGCTGGGTCATGTGGAGCTTCTCATCAACCAGCACCCCCAAGTCCCCCTTCCCAGGTTTTCTCAAGCCATTCTCTGCCCAGCCTTTCCTTGTGATTGGGATGGCCCTGACCCACCTGGCGTTGGCCAAGACTTCTCAGATATGGTGGGCAGCGTAGTCATGGATTTCACCACTTTTCTCAGGATCTGCAGTTGTGTCTCATCAGTCTCTACAGACCTTCAGCTGCCCCAGATGGTCTCAAACTTCATCTTTGACAGTGGGCAGTTCTTCATTCTCTCAGTTCCTGCCCTTGCCTTCTGCAACTTGGGCAGTGTGGCTGGAGCACTTCACAAGCAATGAGACCTCCTGCTTCCTTCTGGAGAGGAAGCACATTTTCCCTTATCTGACTCTAATCACCATCATTCCTATAGAATCTTTTCAAGTTGCCCCTGATGCCCCTGGTCAGATTTAATTCTTCCAAGACTTTATCTTTCCTAGCCTGGACCCCATCTGCTCAGACAATCTCTCTGTGTTCCTCCCCGGCTACCTGTCCCTGCTTCCACCCTCTGCAGGCTTCCTCTTTTGTGTCTGAGTTTGCCCATCCACACAGGGCTCCTAGCATTTTTGCCTGATATCCTCTTTGATATTCCCAACTAAAACATCAGGGGAATAAAAATCAAAACCCAAGGAACAGAAAAGAGAGTGCAAGATCATAACAAAGAAAACCAAAAAAACCCACATAACCGGTTACAGGAGTGGAAAAAGCCTAAGGCATAAAAACCAAGCTTAGTCCTTTTTATTTGCGGTACAATAGGATTTTTTGATGGGTTATCACTATGATACCAAGTATACAGGAAATTGGTTCTTTGGTAAAACTCTGAGCCTTCAGAAAACAACCCTTATAGGCACCTTTAATCTACTGAGGAGCACAAAGCTTTCTTAGCTCACCCATGTAGTGGTTGGAGTGAAACCTGCAGCTGCAGCTTGTGTCCTCGGAGGTCCCAGGTAAGGGTCAGGTTTTTGCTTTTGATTTTTGACTCCCTAAATTTTTGCACTTCATTTTTGAAATAAAATAGAATTTCCAATTCAATTCAATTTCATTATCCACAAACTTGGGGCATTTAAAAACAACCAAACACTGATATCTAAGATAAAACTGTGTATGTTGAATACAAGTCACTCGCCTAAATCACACCTCAGAGCTTCAGTTTGGTATAAAACAGGTTTTACTCATACAGGTGTCCTTACAGATGTCAATGTAGTGAATCACTTTGTATAAATGTTACCAAGCCACCAGTGAAAATCCATTCTTTGGAGAGTAGGAACAGAAATATTTCTTCTATTTTTGTAATATTTTTCTCTGCCTTTTTTTTTAGCTTCAGTTTAAATGGTAGAAGTTAATGTAGAAATCCACAGAAGTCCAACAAATTCTTGGGCTTTTTCATAACACTGTCCAATGTTGATGTAAATAGGAATGAACCCCAAATATTTTAATGCATACCTAGCTCCACTGCGTACAGTGAAAAGTAAGTTTGCACCAAATGGGGATGTAAACCATGCCAAGAAGTATCCACATTGCTTCAAGCTAACCCTGTTGCCTTGCAGACACACCTGCAAAGAATGATATCCTGCTTCTGGATATTCAACCCCCAAACTCATGCTCCCCTCATTTACCCTTTCCTTTTATACTGCAGTAAGGAGAACAAAAGATTGGGACTTTCTGGCATCAAAACAAAAATACAAAGCTATCCTAAACTATCCTGTGTTTTTGTTTTATGTTTTTGGGTTTTGATTGAGGTTTTTTTTGCAATTAAGGTAACTAAGTTTAATGTAGAGGGTTTTTTGCCATGATAGGACTAGGGAAAAGGAAACCAACACAACTAAAGGCAATGTTAAAAGGTTAAATCTGGCTGGGTGGATTCAAAAGGAAACCTACCCTCAGGAAAAGGTAGGATTTCACCCTGGAGCACTGTGAGAGAATAGGAGAAGAGATAGAAAACATATAATGACTCATGAGATAGGAAAGACCCATACAGGTAATTTCTCTTTTTATACTGAGATCTGCTCACTTGGGATCCTTGCTTTATTTGAAACTGCATTTAGCTGCAGTTGTAGGCTGAGAATGCTTGAGGTTGTTAAAGCTCAAATCCAGAGTGTAGCATGTGGAAGATGTACCTGGACACACCAAAAGATGCAATGAGGTTTAATACCATCTCAGTTCCAAGGGACTGAAGAGCCACCAAGTCAAGAATGCCCTTTGTACAAAACTCCTAAAGATATTTGCTACTTAATCCGTTGAAAGTCCTCAACATTCTGTCCCACACTCTCACAGAGTTTCTTCTGCATTTGGATGTCTTCAGCTCCTGCTCTTATTCCAAGAAACATTTTTAGTGAAATTCCTTCACTCTTTAGCTTAACTAAACTTCCTCTTGTCAAAATTTCTGGTCCTTCTAGGGGTGGTAGAACACCTCCTCCTCTCTTCTGGCAACCACTGCTTCCCCTCAGTGACTGTAGTCACAAATTTCTGTGAAAAGCCATTTCCCTGAATTTATCAAGACTGAAAAAGATCACATAGCAAGCATCCCATTAAACTTGTAAAACTTCAGCCACTGACACTTGAGAAATCATTAGCTGCTGTTCTACACAGAAAGAGCTGGACAAGTAGCTCTCTGTTTAAACATATTGAAGATACTTAAATGCTAATTTAAGATAGTTAATGGAGAGCCTGATAGCCAGATGGTGAGCTGGTGTGGTTAAATATCACTTTGTTCCCACCAAAATGTGTTTTATGTTGTCAGTGAAATAACCACATTATATTGACTTTATGAGTATGGAAAATCATTACTCCCATTACTACCAGTTTACATACTGATGCTTAACAGCAGAATTTAACTTTAGAATTTGTCCAATCTATTGCAATTTTCTAATACTGCTTGCAGAAAAATAACAGTTATCAAATACGTATTATTTTCTTGAAAAAAACCTGTTTTTCTTAGGAGACTTTTTAAGATCAATCTTGACATTCTTTGTCTTAAAATTTTTAATCAGCAGCTGGGAAATCCAATATTGTAATTTCATTAATAAATGTTTTTGACATTTTTTCATTACTTGAAAATAAATACTGTAAAACACACACCATGGAAGTGGTAAGGTCTATAATGAAAATTTGTGGAAACAAAAGTATTGTTTGAGCTTTGGTAAGGTTCATTTCTTACTCATCATGTCACAGAATGGTTGGGGTTGGAAAGGCCCTTAGAGATCATCTTGTTCCAACCCTTCTGACATGGACATCTTTCATTGCTCAGGGCAGCCCGGCCTTGAACACTTGACAAAGCCTGGCCTTGAGCACTGAACACCAGGAGGTTTTAGGACTTGCCTGCATTTCTTCCATGTCAGATTCAATCACAGAATTTCACTATTCATTATTTACTTTCCTCAGACCTTCACAGACATATTCTTACCACTTACAGAGTACTTTAGCTCTTAACTGCTCCAAGTATGAATGACACTTTGTCCTTATGGGTCATTTCCCTTTTCTTTTTATCCCTGAAACGGCAGCAAATGTATTCACTTCTCCTCTGCAAACATTCACACACACTCTTGAAAGCACATTATTGAAATCAGCAGCTACAAACTTTTTTTTGTATTTACAGCCCTCAGAGCTTCAGCCTGCAAAACAAACGAGAGATGCACCATAGCAGGCACTTATTTTACTTGTGTCAAAAAGTTTGACTGTTATGAGGAACGTATCTGTGAGTTCCATCACAGCAAAAATGACTGTTTTTAGTGATTTGCAGATGCATTGAACTTAATGTAAAAGAAACTGATAATCATGAGACAAAGGAAATAACACACAGAATAAAAACACTCGTAGTGAGCTGAAATTCATACTTATGTCAGCAGAGATGGACAAGGATTATGATTGCAATACTTTTGTAAGTAATAACCCTTTCTAGATAATTGAAAAACTCTGCCTAAATGGTTACCAACCTGCAGTGACAGTCTGCATTTCCCTAGCACATTACAGCTCAGAAGTGCACAATTAAAGTTCACAATATCTTGAAAAAAAGATGTGTTTGGATTAATGAAAAGATTATTGGCTACTTGAAAGTAAACAACTTCCAGTTGTAATTTTGAAGACTGAAACATCATCCTTCATTTCACAAAGATTCTTTCTTTTGTGCTTGATGTCGTACCAGAGTCAAAGGGCTAGCTCTGCCACACAAACACTGGTGCCAGGGGGACTCCACTCCCAAGCAAGGTGATGGGACTAGTGGCTTCAAGCTGGCACTCTATGGCACAATGATGTTAGCAATCGCAGGCTGAAGACAAGAATGAGAAAGAGGGCCTTCTTCTCATTTATCCCAAGAGATTTGTTAAACTAACAAACTCCCGAGAGGACACGGCAGTAAGAACCCAGAAGCTGGGGTACAACGACTTATAAATAAGGGAGGCCCAAGGGGTCGGGACCTGAATACAACCAATTGAGGAAGAGAGTGGGAGGGAGGATCTCAACATGGGGTGATGCAACCCAGGAGACAGTGAGAAAGACAGGGGGAGGAGAAAGGGTCATACAGTCCAATGAAGCGTTGTGCCTTAGGGGGATTCCACGGAGGGGTTTAGGTAGGGGCTATTGTTCCTTGTTCCTTGTCAGTTCTTCCCATGGGGAAAGACTGACAAGGAACAGTCTGGGAAAAGGGGCAGGGCTAGGGTAGATGGACAACTTGGCGGGGGTGGAGGTACAACCTTTAGGGATAAACTATTAACTTAAAAGGAACAGAGGGCACAGAACTCATGACCATCATCTATCATAACAAACTTGAACACATGACCACAACTGCTATTTTGAGCTTAGGTGTATTTGAATTCTCTGCTAGAAGTCTTATTGAGAGAGAATTTACTTGGGGTTCCTACAGCTTTGCTTTTTTTTTTTTTTTTAGTGAAAAGAATTGGAATTAGAAAATTCTTTAAGGAAAGTATTGCAAACACACAGAGTGTTTGCTTAGCAATTCCTCTGAATTAAGGAGGATTTTATTACTGATTGCAATGAAAATATCCTGCCATTAGAGAGGCATTTTGAAGTTATTTAATAAAGAAAAATATTTCACAATTTATTTTATGCAGTAAAAAAGGAGAGGTAGACTCTGGAGCTGAGTATCAATAAAAATGTAAGCAATTAACAAAATAAATAGTGTAAATCTTTTCAGCGATGAAATTTCTCCTTTTAAAAAATGAACCAAGACTGGTTAAGGGCAAATAATATAAGGGGTGCTTATGACACTCAAAGCATGTTGTGTGAGGTTACCTTCCTGTCAAGCTGGCGGCTTGCAATTTCCCAACCTGTTGGCACAGTCCTTAAGGAGATTGTTCTGAGGGTTTCCAAAAGAGCTGCCAAATACTCTGGGAGCTTGACACCATGCCCAGAAACTCTGGCCTCACTGCTGAGCACCTTTTTCGTGGCAGGGCTGTCCCTCAGTGTTATGGATACAGCTGCCAAGCCTGATGGTGCAGATCTGGGTCCCTCCTAGCATACCCTGAAGCTCAGCCTCCACCTCATGGCAGTGCTGCTCTCAAATGCCCTAAGAATTGTGATCTGGTTCACCCAGATTTGAGGATTAATTAGTGCTACTCCAGCTTGCTCTTGTAACTCCTAGGGGCTAATTAATTTTTGCAGTTTTTTGTTTTGGAACTGACTGGAGCCACCCGGGTGATTTGGAAGGGGAGGAGAGTGCAACTCCTTCATTTCTGGTAGATTTGTCTCTTGGTTTTGGCTCTTATCAGATCTTTTCACCTATCTGAGCCCCTGAGTTTTGCAGTAGGTAAAAAAAGCAAAAGAGATAAATAAATATGTAATTTAGAATTATATATATGTTGTTGGGGAGGATGAGGCATATGTAATATTAGAATTTAGAATTTTTGATTAATATGTCTTGAGGGTTTGCTTTCTTTTTTTATATGTTTAACAGAAAATAATTTCATTTTATAGAATGCATGCCTTCTGAAATAAGTGGCGTTTCCTTGCAAATGCTTGTTAATATTCACATTTATGCATTCAATACTTAGCTCCATCCTGAGACACATTGATTATTGCTTTAACTCACATTTCATTTTTCTGCTTTCTTTATTTCAGAACTGGTTGTAGTTGGAGATTCAGTTACAGACTGGAAATTATAATACCTTAAGCTTTAACTTTTTTACCGTAAATAAATAAGGTTTCCGAGAAGATTATAGTTGCTATCGTGTCCCACATATGTGTGCAGCTTAAGGCTTGGCACCTGGGGAACTGTGTTACAGGAGACACGTGCATTGCATGTGGCTCAAAGCAGCTCATACTCAGCCAGCTGAAATGTCCCCATGCTACACTGGGAACAACATAAATATGATTTTTTGCCTAGATCTTCTCCACCATAAAGCAGAAAGAGGTGAAGGAGGTCAGTACTTGTGATTTTATAGCAAGGGTAAACGATTTACATACACCTATCAAGGTTTTCCTGTGATGAGTGCTTGTAAAAGGAACAGAGGAAAATTAAAAGTGTTTCCAATATTTTTAAAGGAGCCAGCCATCAAATTCAGGACTGTGTTACCTAAGGCACTTCAGCTAGAGGAAAACTGTAAGAAGAAATAAACTCTCTTATCATATTTTTGGATGTAACCACCGAGAAAGGAGGTTTTCAGACAGCAGACGACAAGACTTCAGAACTTTACTTCACCCTGAAGATTCTAGAAATCAGTATCATCTGGAGGACTCACTGTATTTTAGTTCTTATTTCTAAATCTGATGTTTTAGTATCATTCCACCCATGGCATTCTTCCTGTTCCATTCCTATTGGGTTGCTGATCTAAGACAAACTGATCTGAAATGCACTGAGATAGAAATACATTAGTTTTCATCCCATCTCTGTATCTTTGTATATCTAATTCCAGTTTCCTCCTTAAAAGCACTATCAGCAGAGATGTCCCTCATCTTTTTCCCACATCTCCTATTCCAATTTTCTAAAGGCAAGTGACCCAATACAGGAGCAACCCTGGGGGTGTTTCTGTCCAGTGTTAAGTATCTCTCTCTGTACTAATTTTGGAGCAGATGTCAGTCCAGATCTTTGAATCTACAAGCACAGGCACTGTGCTGAGGTCAGTAATGTAATTAATTATTTCATCAGGCTGTGGCCCCAAAGTGAGTATGAAACTCTTTTTGCATCAGCAAAATTACATGAAGTTACATGGGGAAATATACATTATGGCAGGCTGTGAGGAGTTTAAACTGAAGGATAAAGAGATTCAGAGGGCAGCTGAACCCAGTTTTCCTCTAAGACTGTCAACCACAGAGATACTAAATCACTGAGGGATGCTTAGTCTTCCTCCTGACACTCTTGACTGAATTTAATAAATGCCTTCCCTCCCCGTATTTCTCAAAAAACAAAACAAGATCTGAATAGCAGAGTCCATTGTCACTCCATATGGTGAAGCAAGGCATGATGGACAGAATCCAAAACACAGAACAGATTATTTGCTTTGTTCTTCTTCCACCAGCTGCAACAGGGAAAGCATGAGGAAGAAAAAATCTGTGCAGAAGAGAAAAAATCTTTGTCAGAAGACAAAGTTGATAAACAAGCCTGTATTATGACCAGACTTTATGATAGAAGGCCTGGTTTTATTACTACTTCCACTGCATATATGTCATAGTATCATTACTGTTGGAAAAGTGCACTAAAATCAAATACAACCATTCCCTCAGCACTGCCAAACCCACCACTAAATCTCATTCCCAAGTGTCACATCTACATGGCTTTTAAATTCTTCCAGGGATGGTGTCTCTATCATCAGCCTGAAAAATTAACCACTCTCTCAGTGACAAAATTTTCCCAATATCCAACCTAAACTTTCTCTGGTGCAACTTGAGGCCATTCCCTCTCCTCCTGTCCCAGTTCCCCAGAAGCAGAACCTGAACCGCCCCCAAGCTGTCCCCTGCAGTCAGGAGTTGTGCAGAGCCAGAAGGTCCCCCCTGAACCTCCTTTGCTCCAGGCTGAGCCCCTTTCCCAGCTCCCTCAGCCGCTCCTGGGGCTCCAGCCCCTTCCCCAGCTCCGTTCCCTTCCCTGGACATGCTCCAGCCCCTCAATGCTCTTCTTGCTGTAAAGGGCCCAAAACTGAACTTCCCAACAAAATAACACTGACTCTATGCCTGGTCAAAACAAGTCATGGCAATGGAACATGTGATAATGAATCTTTTAATGGCAACTGGAAATGTCCTATCTACCATCATGCAGGTTCAAAAATTCTTAATGTTTCTTGCATAAAGCTATTTCCTCCATATCCATCCCCCTTAATTTCATTTCTTAGGGGCAATAGGTTTGCATAGGCATAGGTAATTTTCCAAAGGAAATCTTATAAAGCCATAAATGATCAAAGACATTTTAATTCCTAGACAAGGTCAAAAAGAACTCTTGAAAAGTCATCTTTTTCAGTCTAGAGAAGCAATGAATCCCAGGGGACATTTTGTTACTGCTTGCTTTTCCCTTGTCTTTCAATCAATAAGTAGAAATCAATGTTTTCTATTGCACTGATATATGCAAAAAAAATCCCCAGCCCAACACAAAAACAACAAGCCCAACACAAAAACAACAACAACAACAAAAAAAAAAAAAAAAAAAAAAAAAAAAAAAAAAAAAAAAAAAAAAAAAAAAAAAAAAAAAAAAAAAAAAAAAAAAAAAAAAAAAAAAAAAAAAAAAAAAAAAAAAAAAAAAAAAAAAAAAAAAAAAAAAAAAAAAAAAAAAAAAAAAAAAAAAAAAAAAAAAAAAAAAAAAAAAAAAAAAAAAAAAAAAAAAAAAAAAAAAAAAAAAAAAAAAAAAAAAAAAAAAAAAAAAAAAAAAAAAAAAAAAAAAAAAAAAAAAAAAAAAAAAAAAAAAAAAAAAAAAAAAAAAAAAAAAAAAAAAAAAAAAAAAAAAAAAAAAAAAAAAAAAAAAAAAAAAAAAAAAAAAAAAAAAAAAAAAAAAAAAAAAAAAAAAAAAAAAAAAAAAAAAAAAAAAAAAAAAAAAAAAAAAAAAAAAAAAAAAAAAAAAAAAAAAAAAAAAAAAAAAAAAAAAAAAAAAAAAAAAAAAAAAAAAAAAAAAAAAAAAAAAAAAAAAAAAAAAAAAAAAAAAAAAAAAAAAAAAAAAAAAAAAAAAAAAAAAAAAAAAAAAAAAAAAAAAAAAAAGCAAAACAAAACAAACAAACAAAACCCCAAAACAACAACAAAAAAGAATCTTATGAAAGAATGACAAACTGTACAAGCAGCCAGAAGCCAACAAGGGGTTGTATTGAAAGTTACAGAGCAGCACTTTCTGGCTGTTAGCTGGAGCACTGCATGTGCCACAAGAAGAATCTGACAGGCTCAGAGATGTTACCAAGCAGGTTATATCTCTTTAGGGAAGAAGCAGTTAGGGAACATGTTTTAAAATTCTTCAGCACTTTGCATATAATCCCTATATTTGTGGGTAATGCTTAGTTTTGTACCACACAGTGCTTCGTGCAAATGCCAGAGATTAATGTGGCCTTGTGCTAGCTCCCGACATGGTGACTAACAAGTCTTGTGCCAGCTAATGCTTTCTTGTTTACTTGTATCATTGCTAGTATGTGCTTGCTGATATGTTTGTTTTGAGAACAGAGACAGAGCGTTGGAGTAAAGAATGCTAAGAGAATTATAACCACATAAAAGTGACACTCTCAAGGAAAAAGATTCATCAGAGGGTCCAGGGCCATAAAAGGGAGTTTTGAGGAATAGGATGCTCCCAAATGAGAACAAAGAAGCTCAAAAGACCTTTACTCACATCAAAATAAATTTGTGGAAATAATTAGCATGTATGTATGTATCCAGGAAATGGAATGAATAAGTAATAGAAATGTGATGAACAGGTTCATCATGGGAATAACTTGGTCTGTTAGACTGCTGTCCATGCTTTGAGAAGAATTCCCCATGCAGTCCAGCACTGTTGGATTTCAAACACAGCAAATTGGTTGGAGAGTTTATTTCCCAGTTTTTGGTGCCAGACAAACTGAAGCTGTCACCTTTCCCAGATTGACTAGTCACAGAGCAGAAATATTACAGCAGGTTCTTCAGTGTAACTGGCAATGGGTATTGACTCCGTAACACCCCTGTTCCAATGTTTCTGTGTTATTTGGTTGGTTTTCACTAGGTTGTTTTTGGTTGGTTTTTTTTTAATGCAAACATTAGGGGGGAAAAACAGTAAAATTAGGTGAATAGAAAAGCTTCAAAAACTATTCAGAACTATTCAAAACTATTTAAAGCTATTCAAAAACTATTCAAAGCCAAAAAAATTTCAAATTGTATTTGGTTTGGGTGACCAAATTTTGGCTAGGAGAGGGGGGAACTACAGGGGTGGTGTATTTGAGAATTTGCCAGAAGCTTCCACCATTTCCAAGGCCAAGACAATCCAAATGTAGTAAAGCCTCTGAGATAATGTATTTGAGAAGGGAAAAAAGATATTGGACAGATTTAATTGCAGACAGAGGAGTGGAGAGAGAATGTGTGAAAGGAGCAGCCCTGCAGACACCCAGCGCAGTGCTGGAGGGGCAGGAGCTACTCCAGGCTCTGGAGCTCAGATTCCTCTGCAGCCTCTGGAACAGCCCATGATGAGGCAGCTGTGTCCCTTCAGCACAGGGAGGGCACGGAGGAGCAGAGATCCACCTGCAGTCCCTGGAGGAGCCCAGGCTGGAGCAAGGAGACCACAAAGACACAAAGTAAACTGTGAACTTAATATGAAGCCTATTCTGGAGTAGGGTCCTGGCAAGGCTTGTGACCCTGTGAGAGACCCACTGTAGAGGCTTAAAAATCACAGTTTTGTGTTTCAAGTGCTATTTATTTATTTTTAATCCACAGAAGGATTTTCCCAGGAGATAAGCATGGAAAGGAGCAGCAGAATGGTGATGGCTCCAGGCCTGGTGAGGCCTGGCTGGCACATCCTGAGTAATATACCCAGAGAAGCGTCCCCCCGGAGGCAAACTGTGGGGAGAGGCAACTGGCTGTACACATATAATTGGCCAGGCAGGGTTGTTATCTGACCCTGAGTTATAGGACAGATGTCATCTGCAACCACCAATAAATTTTGAATTGAAGCACAATCCCTCACCCCCACAATATATGCGCAGAGTATGGATTCCTGGAACTTGGACTGTAAGTATTCATTCCTTTGTTTGCTAAAATGTATGAATAGTCAAAAGCTTTGGACAAGCTCTGAACTCCCACCACGAAGAAGCCTAGGGTGAAGAAGGACCAATGGAATACTGCTGGGTCCATGAATGGTGATATCTCTTCTTTGTATTTAATCTGTCTCTCTCTCACTCTCCTACTCTGCCCACCCCTCTCCCCAACCCCTTTCTCTTTTTTTTCCTTTCTCTCTCTCTCTCTCTCTCTCTCTAACTTATATTTGCTGTTAAATAAATCCACACTATTGGCTTTGGGATAAGGTGTTTGTACCTCCATGTGGATAGAGTTGTCTCTAAAAATACGGTCATAACATCCATGCTGGAGCAAGTTGTGCATGAAGGATCAGGCTCCTTGGAAAACTGACCCAGGCTGGAGCATCTTGTGCATAACTGCTGCCTATGAGATGGACTCACACTGGAGAAGTTCATGGAAAACTGCATGCTATGGGAAGGACCTCACATTGGATCAGGGAAAGAATACCTCTCCCTGAGAAGCAGCAGGAATGATGTGTGATGAACTGACCATAACCCCCATTCCCATCACCCTGAACTGCTGGGGGAGAACACCTAGAACCCAGAAAGGAGGTAGAGGTGGGAGAAGGTGTGTTATGATTTGTTTTTGTTCTCATTATCCTGTTCTGATTTTGATTGGTAATAAATTCAGTTAATATCCCTAAGCTGAATCTGTTTTGACTATGACAATAATTGGTTTGTCATCTCTCCTGGTGCTTATCTCAATGCATGAACCTTTTGTTACACTTTCAGTCCTCTGTCCACAAGCAAAGGGGAGTGAGAGAGTGGCTTTGATGGGTGCCTGGCACCCAGCCAGTGCCAACCCACCACACTATGAAGAATAAAATCTGTGCTTCTTGGACCACATTGCCATGCTGTTGAAGCAATGGGCAAAACCGTGATAAACAGCTTTTTTCTTTATTTTAATGTGTGGAAAAGTAAGTAGTTTTCTACCATTGTTCTAAGTAATTAGCATTTTCTAAGGCAACAACCAAACTATTTGTAAGCCTTTGTACATGCTGTGAGACAAGTCACGTGTCTCTCAAGTCATGCCTTAAATCCTACAGAAACACATCCAACACAGCAGAGCATCGTGGAGCCATAGAGTATCTCATCATGAGGGTGCAGACTGAATTGAAGAACTGGAGCTTAATTAATCTCCCAGGATTTCTTACAAAGCTCCCCCAGCATCCTGTAAGGTTAGCACTTTGCCATCCAGACCCATCCAGATTCATCCAGGCCTGTGGTGTAGCTGTGTAGCTGCGACTGGCTGAAGCTTTCATGTACAGGCTGAGTCCTACCTGTTGAAACTCAGTTTGCAGAGGGGTAAGCAAAAAGTAAATAATCCATGACTAACATTCCCAGCTCTGTGGGAAATGCAGCCCCTTTAATGATCCAGCAGCTGGAACAAATGACTGCTCACTCATAACATACACATTGCAGTTGTCATAGAAACGCACTTAGCAACAAAGAATACTTGACCTTTTCCCCATCTGTTTTGAATCTTCACAAAGGCACATTAATTTCTATATATTGATTTTTCCTGGGTTTTTTCCTTTTTTTTCCTCCACACCCAAATACCACATTTTGTGTGGCTCCCAGACATCAGCAGAAGTCTTCCATAACTTCAGGGGCAGTGCTGCAGAGGTCTCTCCTTTTCCCCTGTGCTGGTACCCAGCTGGTTCCTGATAAAAATTTAGACTAGATATAAGAAAACATTTCTTCACTGAAAGGGGTGGTCAAGCCCTGACAAATGCTGCCCATGGCAGTGGTGGGGTCCCTGTCCCTGGAAGCATTTAAAACCCATGTGGATGTGGCACCTGGGGAAATGGATTAGTATTGGGTTTGTCAGTGCCAGAGGAATGGTTTTACTTGTTGGTCTGAGAGGTCTTTTACTACATAAACAATACTATGATTCTATATAAAGATGACTGCAAATTAGGCTGTGCAACTGAGTACTCCACCTCAACCTGGAAACTTGAAAAACAATCTGTTTCAGTTTGGGAAGAGCTCAGAGCTCTGTGGTTTTGGATTAACCAGTACTATGAGTCTGTAATTAATTCAGAGCATCCCCTTCAAATGGATGGAGACCATCCAGAAAAAAATAATATTATCAAAGGCCAACATGTATAAAGCAACACCACAGTGATGAGAACAGCCTTTCTACAAAGGGCATTGCTAAATTCCAGGAAGAAACAGAGATGGATGAAATTAATCCAGACTCTGAGTAATGGTGAAATCACTGCATGTTCTGAAGGCACAGAGATTTTAGATAAAGCTTGTCTGATGTAATCACATTAGCCATCAAATTAGATCCCCAGAGTTGAGGTGGTTTTCAGTATGTATCATCACCCCATGTTTGCCATTTGAGATAAATAGAATAAACTTAACCACAAATTATCTTAAATTAAAATAATAAAAGAGAAAATAGATATTTTTCCTATTTAAATAAGTTTGGAAAGGTCCTAGTTTACTTTGTCTTTTTAATTTTACACCTTCTCTCAAATTGATGATGTCTACAGTAGGATATTTCTTTTCTCCTCTTCTGTCCCCCAAAAATTATGTAATGATAAAAAGAAAATAATACTGCACACAACCCGCACAAATGCACACACATGCATAAACAAATACACAGAACTCAAATATTTGCTAAAAAATAAAGAACTTTGAAACAGCTAGTGTTTCTTAAGGAAAACTATTAAATACCTTGTTTTCCCATTAAAACAGATTCTTAAAATAACTTCAAATTATAATTATTATCCATCTTAAATGTTTTCTGAATTACACAACAGATGAAGGATTGTGTAATAGCAATGACAAGGCACTTGCAGCTTTATCATATCTTTCAAAGCAGTGGACCACTGTTAAAATTCAAAACATTTCCTGCAACACCACACTTTCTTAGTGTCAGAATTTTTATTTGGAAAGGAACAATTTGGGTTTGTTATGATTTTGGAGGTTGGTTAGGGATCACATCCTGGGTCATTTGTTGTCTGCAGACCTCAGCTTAAGTAATGCTGGTGAATTCTTTGTTAGAGAAAAGCAACATGGCTACAAGTCACCTGTGCTCTAACTGTACTAAAAGGTAAATAAAGGAGACACAGAACAGTGAAGGCTTGTGGAAAGAAAAAAAAAGAGTGTTTTTAGAATTGAGAAGCTTTGAGTTCGAAGATCTAAGTGGTTTGTCTGGAGTTTAGCTAAAAACAGATGGCGCATATCTGGGTCTAATGTATTTTATTATGCATTAATGAATTGCATTAACAAATGCAATGATGAATAAGCAGAGCAGGTGAAAGAAGAGCAGTGTAGAGAGAGAGAAGAGGTGGATTTTCAGAGCCAATGATTGTTGATTTTTACATGAGCTGGCTTGTGTTCAACATTTTGTATAAATGAAGATACCAAAATAATTATTTGGGTTCCCATTTAAAATTTATCATAGTGGTATATTTGCAGATCAGATACCTGAATGTTGATTTTGGGCAGCTCCTTCTGAAGAACTCACAATCGGAATTTCAAACCCCATCAAAATTGATTTTGCTAACATTGGCTTCAAGACTGATTCTATTTGTTACTACAGGTCAGAATCCTCTGAAATCCTCTGACAAGTTGGATGGGGCTCTGACTAACCTGGTCTGCTGGAAGGTATCCCTGTCCAAGGCAGGAGTTGGAACAAGATTACTTCTAAGGTCCCTCCTAGCCCAAACCATTCTGTGATTCTGTGATTCTGTGATTCTGTGATTCTGTGATTCTGTGATTCTGTGATTCTGTGATTCTGTGTCTGATTCTGTGATTTTGTGATCTAGCCCACCTTTACATCACCAGGGGGTGAAGCTGAATTTTCCATGTGCTTTTACAGAGCTTGGACCAGCCCTCTGCCTAGAGAGCTGAATAAGCCCACGTGCATTTTCCAGTTCTTCAGTTCTACAGCACTTTTAATCTTGCTGGTATTTAAGCTGCAGTTACAGCAATTGCAGATACCCCTGTTTATAGGATTTAATGGAAACCTCCAGCATAAAATTCACCAAGCATCACCTTGCTGTTGGAGCAGTTACATTTTACACACCATTAAACTTGATGTAAATCACAGCAAACAACCTCACATAAACCTTTTGGGAAACTTATATGTGGAGGCAAATTCCTCTCCAGGATGGGTGGGATATTGTGACACAGTTTTCTTCACCTTTTTCCTTCCCCTAACACCCAAATAGTTAATCATGCCCACAATTAGTTAAAATATGCCACCATAAATTCTACTCACTTCCCCAGCTCTCTTCCCCATAGATCCTAAGACAGCTCCTGTATTCATGCAGGCAACACAAGGCCACACAGAGCCTGGTAACATTTAGTCTGGAACGTTTTGGGGAACAATTTATTGATTGCCTTCCTTTGGTGATGTTCAGAGGAGGGAAAATGGGATGATCCTTTTCCTCTGATGGCCTCAGGAGCAACCAATTCTGTGCCCTTTTTCACCTCACCCTCTGCAGAGCTCTGCTTACCATCATTTGCCTTTAATGAAGAAAAACCTAATTAAAAAAAGGCAACCTTGAAATTCCCCTCCTAGAGCAAATAGCACATAGAGAATCTGTGCTGGAAAGAGAGTATTTGCAGTGGACAGTGAGTTCATTCTCTGTACAAACAGGAAAGACGAGGCCAGTCCTGACATGAGATGAGTCACATCTACTGTCTGGTACCCTGCAGGCAATATCTTACTGCTCAGCCTCACAGACTCATGTTCCAGCACTCCCAGTGGGGTCAGCAGAGCTGCCTTGAAACAAAGTCCTTTGTTCCCTTCATCAAGATTTCATGCCAGACTGAAAAAGGGAAAGGTAATTTATTAATTTAAAATCACTGTATCAAATAATTGCATTTAAAATGCTTGCCATAATCCTTAGGTCACGAAACATGGGCCTTGGAAAAATGGTCCTAGAGCTCTTCTATGTTTTAAGGGCTGGTGAGGGCTCAGGGAATGGTAATATCTGCTATGCATGGAGAAATAGCCAAGCTCTTCTCTTAACCTGAAAGTGTTCCATGTTACACATGATATAGTAAGCAGTGAAATCATCTGAGGGAAAACATCACTGGTACTTGTACAGCAAAAATGAGTGTCCATAGGGAAAAAGGTGATAATCTTCCATGGGGAAAGGCAGAGGCAGGTGATTCATCACCTTTAGGAAAGGTAGGAGGTAGCAAAAGGAAGGAGGAAAACAAAGCACACCTCAAGCCAGTGTTTTCACATGCCAAGCCACCATTTTTAGTGTTCAGTGCAGTTTTGAATTCCAATTCACACATTTGTTTTACAAACGATTTTGTGTAAGGTTGTTTGGAAAGAGTTGGGTGCAGAGTAGCTTTCCCTTGACATTCAGGACTGAGAGGTCAGAGCTGGAAGGGTTATTCAGTGAGAAATCCCCTCTGTCTGATAGCCTGGTGCTTCTGTCCTGTACTGAATTACTTTAGAAACCTGTACCTCTGCACAAAGCTTCCAGGAGAACACACTTTGCATGGGAGGACATACCTTGCATTCAGGAATTACCCAGGTATCCTACAAGAAAAACTCACAAGTTTTGAAGGCTGCATCATGAAAGTAACTTTTTGTGATGGCTGTGAAAATATGTTTTCAAACATATCCACTCTTCCAGGACCTTCATCCAGAGTATTGGTTTTTGGGGGAAAGTTTCCAGGAGCTGGAGAATGCTTTGAAAAGGCTACATAAATCCACAGAAAATCATTGCGTATTAAAGACAGCACAGAAAGCACAGTGAACTGGAGAATGATAGGCTGTTGTTGACCCTAAGAAATGATTCCTACTCTCCGTGTATTATAAACACAAGCAAATACACAAATAATTGTGTACACAGTTTTTTTACACTAGTGGATGACATCAAGTGGCTTCAAAAGTAAACACAATTTAGCCAAAACCCACCTGCAAGCACCTTTCCAGCCCAGACAAGTGAGGTTATGAAATGCCTCAACCAAGTGAAGCTGGACACAAATAGTGGTACAACTTCCCAGGACCAAAAACCCACAGAGCTGGAGTCCCCCTGCTTATTTAAAAACACAGAGAAGAGTATTTATGATGAGCTCCATTATTCACACTACTTTTGTTCCTACTTATTTTTCAAGGAGTTATTGAAGTGACTTACTGTCACATGTTGGGATATGACCCTCCTGACAAAATACAGCAGTGTATGATAAGCTACTGATGCAGAACATCAGCCATTCCATCTCCTCAGGAACATCATGCCTGACTTATGTGAGGGGAAACAGCCTTGGCAGGTCCTTCCCACCGTCCTGGTCACAGCTAAACCAAAACAAAACCATGAAAGAAGATCAGTGTAAGTGGTTTTCTGCCCTGAAATACTTTGAATAGTGCACTATAAACATGCTCTATAGGGGAAAATTGAAAGAAGCTCTATAAAGCTAAAATTTTAGAACAACATGTTTTTATGAAAGAGCTAGAAATCCACAGGGCTTGAAGTTCCACTGACTTTTTCTAGGCTCTCTTTTGCTTTCATGATGTAAGAAATTGAAAATACATCTGCCATAATTCTAATTTTACCTTATCAGTTCCATGGACTGTTAGAATTACTCCCATTGACACTAGTACAAAAGGATATTCTGACAGATCCAAGAAAACTCAGACTTATTAAAAGCAATAAATAGTTGTTATGATCCCAGAGAGGCAAAATCTACTACTGTACTTGTTTTGTGTATGACTTCAGAGATTAGGGGACCCTGCTACTTAATTGCTCAGAGGGACACTAATCTTGTAAAGCTCTTTTCCTAGCAGAAGTTATCAAATAGAAGCAGGACTCCTTAATAAAATTACAGTTATTAAATTCTCCTTTTTGCTGGGAAGTTACTTGGTCCAGAAACACTTGCCAAAAACACTCTTAGAAGAAAAAAATCAGGCTGCAGTATCAAGATCTGGAAAATTCAGATAAATTAGAACTGAGGATTTATTTCACAGTCTGTTCTGTATGTGTATGTTACTTGGTTGTATATATTTTTTCTTTCCCACAAATTACAGTTTCACACCAAGCAACAGTTGAGAAAGGGAGAATTACTAAGGGGTCTGTTCTAGCCAAATGGAGGCGTCAAAAATACAGTTTCCAAAATCTCTTTTGCATATTTAGCATTTTTCAGACCCAATATACACAACTTCTGATACTGTAGTACATCAGTACTGTTGTCCAGTGGCACTTCAGCCTCTCTTGGAGAAACTGAGTAATTGCATGTTTTCAGTAAAACAGTGGTTAGAATGGGTTCTGCCTATTTAAAGGAAAAAAAAAAAAAGCAACATCTATTAATAGTTTTCCCTGAGATTTCTGTGAGACATGGCTGTAGATATCTAGGTTGGAAATGTTGCTGAATAAATTTTGGGCAGGTGTCATAGATTGAAAGACAGGTATCTGCTAAGGAGGGGTCCGGACCTCCTTAGGAAATACGGAATTCAAATCCCCTCCCTCCAAATTATTATAATTTAGGAAATTAAAGGGGCTTTCAGGCGGAGTTATGGGGATAGGGATAACAGTTCTTTACTAGTAGTTATAACAGTGCAAACAAACAATGACAATTACAGCAATAATCCTAAACAGAACCAGGCAAGACCTCCAGGGGCTTTGTTCTCACAAAGCTCGGGGCAGTTTGATCTCTCTCGGGAACACCAGGCTGGAACGGTGGAACAATCCCGGGCCGGGGGTGGGAGCAGAAAGCTCTGCGGTGGTGGCTGGAGCGGCAGGGATGTCCCAGCAGGGGAGGGGACACAGCGCCGCAGGAACCCTCAAAGCAGCGCCGAGGGAACGGCGGCGGCAGGACAGGGCCGGCCCAACAGGGCAGGAGAAGATGGACTCAGCTGTTCTGGAGCTCAGGAGCCGATGATGGCACTTTCTCAGCACCGGAGCCAGTGAAGAAAACGAGAATCCTTCCGCGGTGGCAGCAACAGCAACAGCAGCAGCAGCAGCCAGACTTGCCCTCTCTGATGCCAGGAGCAAGAGAGCACAACTGCCCCCCACCCTGTCCTTTCCAGCCTTGCTCCAAGCACCCATAAGCACCCAGCAATTAGTTCCCTAGCAACTCAATGGGAAAAAATTCCACAAGTAAAAAGGAAACAAATCCAACCCCCAACAGCAGGTCATTGGTAGCTTGAAATATGGTGCTGTAATAGGAGTACCTATAACAGAATCACTGATGTTGGAAAAGACATCCAGTATCATCAAGACCAACTTTCAACATATCATCCACCCCACGAATGTCTGTTAGCAGATGACTGGGGAGTAACAGGACCAGCATTTATGATCCACCCCCGAAGTCCTCTCCTTCTGCTTTCTCCGAAAGGCAGTGAAGGTACCTTGAACTGCTGGAGAGAGCATCTGTGCTGCTAATAGCAGCAACAGAAACTGAGGAAGGAAGCTCCTTGAACAGGCTGTGGGCTGTGTTCTGCTGGCAGCTTCTTCTGAACCTGCCTGTGCTATTCCCAGGACTGGTGCTGTTGGTGCCACCAAATCACAGGGGACTCACCAGCCAGAGCTGCCTGCCCAGGCTCTGTTCAGTTCAGCACAGCTCTCATTGCTTTAGATCCATCTCTCAGACTGTGACCAGAACAACCCATCCAACTGCTGGATGGAATGGGATTTGCTATGGAAAACATGGCTCCTGTATGCCACTCATTATTAATAATTATAGTAGAAAGGAAAGCACACAGCTAATTGCTGATCCCCTGCTATAACCTGATAGATTAATAGAGCAGTCCTTTCTCCTCAAGAGAGTAGGCTCACTTTCGCATTACAAAAATAATTAAAGTGTAATCAAGTGCTGAGAAGTCACCCAGGACGTCTGTGCATAATAACCCACGCACACGTTTTGTCTTTTGTTCCCAAAACTGCTCACAAAGCACCAAATCTGTTCTGCCATCAGGTTCTGATTTCCCCCTTGCACAGGAGAAAGGGGAAGAGAGACTTCCACAGGAGAGCTCTTTACATTTCACACAGAAAACAATCACAGGAGGCTACACTTCCCCTCAGCATATTTTTCCCTCTCCTGGGTCACTTCAGTACTTAATTCTGTTTTGGTTCATGTGTTAAAGATTTAGGTGCCTTCCCAGCACCTAAAATAAACCCTAAGATTGCTGTAGCTCTGGAAAAAGCAGCACAAATCCCAAGCTCTAAACTAACAGACCAATAAATCTTCTTGGTTTTTTTGGTCGTTTTTTTTTCCCCATTCTAATTACTCTTTAAACTCATAAATAATTTTAAGAGGGAAGATCAGTGGAAAATTTCCACTCACACACACTTACTTCTCTTTCTATAACTAATTCACAGCTTCTTTGCACTCCAGGGAGAAAATAACTGCAATTCTCATTGTTTTTCTTCCCTGTGCCTGGAGGCAAAACCCCTGCAATGACCACATGTTTACTCACAGGGTTTCAGACTGGAGATCTTCATCTTCTTAAGCAAGAGGCAAAATCCACTTATTTACATACCAGTCTTCTTGGTTAAAAAAAAAAAAAAAAAAAAAAAAAAAAAAAAAAAAAAAAAAAAAAAAAAAAAGAAAGCTAAACGCATATCTTAAAGTTAATTGTGTTCATTATGACTAGGAAGAGAAGAAAATTTTCAGCCTCCTCATTTTGGATAGTGTGTTCAGATTTTTGGATAGAGAAGAAAATATCAATATTAAATGTATTAATATATTAATATTAAATATCAACTATATTAATATATTAAATGTATTTTTAAAACCTCACCAACAGACTAAAGTCAACAGGTTGAATTTCTTTGATTTTAAATGAGAAAGAAAAGGAATAATTACTTTATCCTGCCTGACTTCTACAGACCACTGGACATGTCTTCTGTGTTTTATCTTGAACCCACACCTCCGTTTCAGTCATTGAGAGTCTAAAATACTGTTTTCACAGAGGGAAAAAAAAAAAAAAAAGATGATAGCACTAATGCCAAAGGCCCTTCAAGTACCATACCGGTATCTCTGTTCAGTATGGGAGTCACAAAACAAAGGGGAAAAAAAATTGAAAGATTCAAAACTTCCCCCAAAATCTGAACCAAAATGGGTATTCCCAGAAAAAAATGCTCAGGTATAGTAATGCACACCCCACTCTTGAGTGGGCATTTCTATGTTAGGAAGTTTAACTAGAAAGTTCTGTCTTTTTCCCTTGTTAATTGGCTGACTGACAGGAGGGAGGCACCTGTTGGACCTCACAGCTGCTCATCCAATCTTGTACCCCTTCCTATTGGCAGAGTTCCAACAGGTCCATCCTTGACCATCAGGTAGAAAAGGGAACTGAACAAAGAAACCAGGGGCATCCTCGAGGTGTCCTAGCAGGTGAAGGATCCTTTCACTGTGCTCGGCTTTTGTATTTTATTTTGTACGATCTCAGTTATTTTATTAAACTCTTTTTATTTTTCAAGACACTCTCGACCATGCTGTCTCGCTGATTACTATTTCAGCCAGCTCTCAGGGCTGGATCCTCAGAGCTTATGGGGCGTTTTCTTCCTGCCCCGTAAGTGGCGTCCGAACTGGGACCTGTCATATTGACAGGA
>VZUA01016012.1:20036-36803 GCA_013401035.1 Horornis vulcanius
CAGTCACATACTACTTTTAGATTTATTTTTTTTTGTTTGCGTAGAAAAGATGCTCTCCATTTGGCATAGGCTATAGCTACTATAAAAATGTGTTCTAAGTTGTAACTTGGTCTTTTCTGGTTATTCTGTATGCAAATATATTCAAAATGCTTGATGAAATACTAAAGCTTTCTTCTATGTGCAACCACATTTATTATAGAAATTAGGAGAAAAAGGGATGGATTTATTGCTATATTTATTTGAACTGATGGACATTTCATTTTTGCAGTAGATTTTCCAAGTTCTAAAATACTAAGAAATATAAGGACAACTATTTACCTCTTATAAAGTAATTATGGAGGACATTTGGGGAAGTAATCATCATCCATGCATGAAGCTATGGCTTTAAAGGCAAACGTCAGTAGATTTTTCATGAAATGGTGCATACACGTAGTAAGAACTTGGAAACTTTTATGGAGTTCGTGATCTTTTACGGAGCCTTTGGAGAATGTTTGTATTTCTAAAATGTTTNAAAACCAGAGTCTAATTAAAATTTTTAATAATCTGTGAATGCATTCCATAGTTCAATCATAAAAATTTATTTATAGCCAAAGTCTTTTATAACTAGATATATATTTACTCAAATACTACAATCAAAACACACAATGGAGAAACATTCTCTTATTAAAGATACAGTTTCTTACTATTTCAGTTAAGGTATGAGATTTCAAAATAAAATGGTGGAAGCTCCTGTGATGTCTTCCTACCAGACCTAGAGTTAAAAAACTTAATATTCATGGCAATTTTAAGTTAAAAATTTACTTTCAAAGGCTAGTTATAAATCTTAAGGAGCAGAATAAGCTGTCTTTAAAACTGAAAATCAATATTAAAGTATGGTTTTCTATGGATTTATGATGTCATCATACACTCTTGCCCATGTTGCCACAGGTCCATACAGCACAACCATTGCAGAACTCTGGTCTTCTCCAAGACCTTTATTGGCCTCATTCCTAGCAGCATCTCCAACCTCCACCAAATTTGAACCTGAATAGCCCAGCACTCAGCATAACCAAAATCTACCTTTATTTTACCTGCTGTCTGTTACTAGCTCAATTACATCTGTGCTGGCTGGCCAGTGTAACTAGATCAGCCAAGCACTTCTGTTAAATAGGATATAAATGTTTCCATACTATCTGCCTTTCTTCTAATGAACATTAGTAGCAGCTCTTTTCTCTCTATAGGTGTCATTTTCTTTTTCACTGAATATGGGGACGTATATCAACTGTGAAACCTTAGTGCTTTTTATGGTCACTGGTGCTACCAGCTTCCAAGTTACCAAGGAGGGGAGCTTGCACATTTCATAACTTTTGAGGGAAGTGCACAAAAAAAGAGCCAAATTCAAGTTTAAAGAAGTCACATTATCTTTTGACTCTCTTTTGCTTTTTTTTCATAATGGATTTAACATAAAACCCATGGACAATTATATAGAAGTAATTCTGGTCATGATCTTTTGGAATCCCATGCATTCAGTCTAGTGCACAGGGTCCCAAACTGATATTGGGTTAAGTGCATGATTTTGAGCTGCTAAAAAGTGAGAAACAAACTAAATCTGAAGAAGAATGAGCCTCCAAATCAATATATCTCATGTGAAGTCACATCATATTCCCTGGATATGTATTCAGGAATGACCCTTTACTCTGTGGCTCAAGTGTATAACACACTAGGTCTGCCACTTCCACAGGAGTTTTGCCATCCCTGGATTGAGAGTACAGGGCGTCACTGATGAGCATTTCACTTGTGAAGCTCATTCTACATTGTCTGTCAAACCAATTATAATTATGTTTATTCATGAAAATCTGTAGTAGTTTCTGATGTTCTCCCAAGCTTCTAACATTAGTTCAGGAATACCGTAAGATTCTTTATTTTTGCCAGCTTCATAACAATCTGTCTGAATTTCCTTTTAATCATGCTTCCTTCTTTCTTTTTTCCCATATAGGCCCCAGGAGACCTAATTTAGTGCATTACATCTTCCACAATGGTAGCTCTACATTTATGTTTAGCTGATGAATTGACTCAAAATTAAAAATAAAAATCTCTCCAATCAAAGGACAAAGCTACTGATAGATGTATAAATTCACAACATTCTTTAAAAATCAGAGCATATCTCTAATGCAGTTGCTATCCGTTAGACAGAGAGCCATGTCAAAAAAACCACATTTCTTATAAAATTTGGGACAAACTGTTTTCAAGAATTTCTGTATCTTATTGATCACAACAATTGCTTAGTACAAAGTGTCTCGAAGATTACAAATTGCATTCTGTGATGCAAAGCAGATCGTTACTAATGGGAAATAAGTATTTTCCCAAGTCTTCATCCCAGCTGGTGTTACTAATGTTTCTAAAGGTATACCTATGTTCAATAACCTTTTTAGAATAATTCTCTTTCTGAGAGGATTTCAGAGACAATCTGCTTGTTTAATGATTACAGTTGAGCCACTCAAAGCAAAATTTTGGAGTTAATATTTTCATCATGATGATTGTAATTCCAGGGAATTCTCATGGTGAATGAAGACATGTGGTTCATGTCAGGACCCCAAGTGCACAGAGAGGCTACAATTACTGAGAGAATCCTTACCTAAGACCTGGATGCACACAGCTTCTGCCCCTGGCCCAAGACCTCCATTTAAGCTCTGTCTTGTCCTTTATTTAAAAATTTAGGCCCTTACCATGGACTGTTAATGGGTGCATAACTGTGCCAAAACTCATTTTTCATAGGTACTAGAAACCTATTCCTTCTCAAGCCCCCTGCTCAACATCTTGGAGTAGAGTTAATGAAACAAGTTCCCTGTCTAAAAGTCTGCAACTAATTTATTGCTTGATCTAAGTTTCCACAGTAGCATCTGAGAAAATAGAGGGAGGAGTGGTGGGGAAAGCATTAGGAGTGAAATAAGCAAGAACATGCTTTCCTAGGAGAATCAAAGGTACTGAATGCTTCCTTGTATTTTAAAAGGTCTTTTGTCTTTTTTTATATGGCAGGTGATGTTGGTTTTGTACTTGGGGTTATGACATATAGTGGGGCTATGAATTCTCATGCTGGTCTATTTACCATGCATAATTCTGCAAGAAGTGTTGGAGAACTGTAGAATGGTTTGGGTTGAAAGGGACCTTAGAGATGGCCTGCTGCAGCTGCCATCAGTGCTGTGGTCTCTGCCAGCACCCTGTGGTGGTGCTTGGCAGGGCCAGCAGCGCCCGAGTGTGGCTGCAGGGTGGGAAATGGGCTGGGACTCAGCCTGCTCCCTCCAGTCCTCCTACCCCAATTCACTGCCTTTATTGAGACTAGTCATTAGTTTTACTTTCTTTTTGTCAAAAGATAATGATTCATACTGAATAAACCCACCAGCCATTAACTGGTACTCCTTTACTGATGGGCGCTTGAAGAAACAGGACTGAGCTTGAGAAATTTAGATGAAACAACTTCATTCCTCAAGCAAGAACTTTTTCCAGACTAATCCTGGCTCTCTATCTACAGTACTTGGTGTGCACATTAATAGTATTAGCATTTCTGAAGGAGGTCTATAAGGAAAATTTGGTATGTGTTTGGTTTCTGTGTTTCTTCATTGTGAACTTTATCCCTTAGCCTGCTCAGTGACAACAGATGTCAGAGCAGGTTATTAAGTGCTGCTTTTAGCTAAGCTCTGCAATATGAGTTCCAAATTGCAAAACAGAGGGTTCCTCAGCCAGAGGCATATTTAGAGTGCAGCAGCAGGTCTCTTCAGTGCAGCACTATCTCCAGTGTCACTCACATGATTTCGGTGGTGCTAGGTGAAGTTGGCAAAGCATGTGACTAGTGAATCAACCCAACTGCAGCAAAGCAATTGTGTTAGGCAGGTAGAGACTGGGATATTTGACCCATTCTCTTGTCTTCCAGATGGGACTAAGGTTCAAAACTCCAGACTGTGGAGGTCATAGGTTGTGTTTATTCACATTAGAATTGGGTCATTGCAGTTTATTTTTATACCTCCTTTTTCTTATCTTGCCTGTACTCAGGCTCTTATTGAACAAAAGGCTGCCTGAGCTACAAGCACTGTTAGAACCCAGTCTCTGCATAGATCTAATTTAAAAAAAAATAGGTAGAAACCGATATTTTAAAGGACCTAAGTTGTCTGAATGAAAAAAGATATGCTTTTTCAAATACTTTCCATTGCTTTGATAGTTGTCTGTCATTGAACTTAAGTACAGAGATTCACAAGTCCTTGAAGAAACCTGTGTGTAAACACTGCAGATGAAAGCAGTTCTACATTCAAAAAAAAAAAAAGAATTGTCCTGCTTCTAGGGAATAGTCATGCATTTGCGGATAGTCCACGTGTTCACATTGCTTGTCCTATGTATCTGAAGCCTTCAAGATTGTCTATCTACAAAGATAGATGTACTTTTAGTACAAAGCATGTATTTCTAATATTTTGAAAATATGATGTCATGTCCCTTTCAAACTATACTAAATGAGGCTCTGATTTGGAACATTTCAGGTATGCTCAAAATAAAGAACAGGATCCTTAATTACTGCAGAAAATAGTCCCTATTTTTATTCTATTTTTAAGGGATTTTAATGGTAATGAAACTAAACAAACATTTCCAAATGTGTGAAATGGATTATCTGCCATTACTACACGTCAAAGCCTTTGTTTCAAAGTCACTTGACCTAAACAAAATTAGGTGGATGAAAAAGAAAGGAATTGCTATGCATGAGGGAGTCAGGAAAAACTTATAAGCAGAGCTGACAAAGTAGGGAAACAGTAGTTTATTTCTTTATAACTGTAGCTTGATAAACAACTGCTTGACATGAACTGAACTGCCCAGTTTCCCTGCAGTTTAAGGACTAAGTACTTCAATTGCAAGATAGATGCAACTTTTTTTAACATTTATTGGTTTTGTGCAAATTTTTTTACTGTTTCAGTGTCTGTGATGTGAGGAGTCTTCACAAACCGTGATGATGATATAGCAATAGTAACAGCATGGCTTTTATAAATGCTTCTAAAGTGCAAGTGACAGACTTAATGCTGCATGACAGCTCTGTAACAGGGAGTAACGTGGTTATATCATGTCAGCTACTGTCTGAGATAGAATTTACTGCTGGACTTGAGACTTGCTGGAAGTTATTACAGAGGAGCAAGGCATCATGCTTCCAGTATATAGTGACAACCAGTGAATATGCACAAACCATCCACGTTTTTGTTTCTGTTTTTATTACTTGTTTTATATTTGAATTTTGTCAGAAGTTCACTGTTCATCCATGCAACCCTTTGCTTGACCTCCTGCTTATCAGCTAGAAGGATCCTTGAAAAGCAACTGGATCTTTTAGACCCCTCATTCCTCTGGGACTATCTTATGGGATTCTTCCAAGTAACCCCCTGAAGAGGTTTGAACGTCAGGGCTATGATTCTGTTTCTTGGATTTGTTTCCTTCTCTCAAGATCCTGAACTCCATAATGTCATGTGGAGTCACTGCAGCCAAAGCTACCCTCTGTTTGTTCCTTATTTGCCCATGTTAGGGAGTGGCCACCAATGCCCTCCAGAAACCTCCTGGATTGCTTCTGCTCTGCTCTGTTGTCTGTTTATCAGATAGCTGGTGGTCCAAGTCATTCCTATGGATAATTGCAAATGTGAAGGCATGTCAGTTGTCTGAAGAGACCTCATTGATCAGACAGTCTGTAGGAGACACCCATCAAACATTGTCCATTCTGATGTCTCCTCTTAATCCCACTCCACAAACTTTCAACTGCATCATTATCCATCCCAGGGCAGACTTCTGGACATCCCTGTTGCTCTCACACATGAAGGGCTGTCCATCCTAAAAAGCCTACATCCACCTATGACAGCTCTCTAGTCATGTGAGCTATCCTAGCATTCTCCTTCCCGCTGTCCATTCCCTGTGCTGTGGATGTGAGTTCAGGAACTGAAGAGGAACTCAGCTCTGCTGATTTAAAAGAAAAGGCATAAAATAATTCCCTGTCATATTTTGCCTCTCATCAGTTCCTTCTTTTCCCTTTCTGCCTTGTTTTGGAGGTCTGCCTTATCCCTCTCTTCAAGCAATTTTTGCTTACCAAACCTGATCTACCACTTCTTCACTCACAAGCTGATCAGTTGGTTGCAAAAGAAGAGAGAAGAGGGAGGTAAAACAGCTCAATCTTGTTGACCGTTCCTCTATGGGTGGCTACTAATTTAGGTTTATCCTCTCTACTCAATCATAGATTTCTTCACAGCTTGTAGGATTTGAAATCTTATTTCCAGTTTGAATTGTAGGGAACAATGCATTAAAATCTTACTGGGAACAGGCTTCCAGACTTGTGAACATATGGCATGATTTGGTCAACCACATTGTATGAGTATACTAGCACAAAAAGAATATGTAATAAGCTTGCTCTGCTTTAAAGGACTGAGAGGTGTTAGTGTAAGGGAAGGTATTAAAGGAGTCAAACTTCCATCTCCCTTTCTGCTATAGACTGTGAGATATGCATTTTTTATGTACCTATTGTTCTGTCTCAAATAGGGAGATTTTTTTGAAGATATGATATCTGTGTAAACTGCTCAGGGAAATCAGATTACACAAAGCATCAGTGTCTGGAGAAGATAAGTATTCAAAGGACTGGTCAATGAGCACCTGCGGTATTCACAGCTGCCTTAATGCAGAAATTACTTTTCTACAGGGCAACAGAGGACTTGTCGGCACTTTCAAGTCACTTGTTGGGACAGAATGAACTTTCCTGATAGCAGCACTGTAGTGCTGAGGCTTGTCTGTGTAGCCCAAGCAGTGCTGATAACACAGCAGTGTTTAGGCTATTGCACAGCGTCGAGGCTGTCCCTTCATCCCCGCCCAGCCAAAGGGCGGCAGGGTGGGAGAGCTCCTCACCACAGGGGTTTGCCATTCTGTGTGATATCATGTCCAGCAATAAAAGGGAAGGGGTGGGGCTGTGGGGAAGGTGGAAATGGGCGACTTGTTTTTAATGTTTGTCTTCTGAAGTGACTGCTGTAAGTACAGAGGCTCTGCTTCTCAGAAAATGGCTGGACAATGCCTGCTGATAAGAAATAGAGAATAAATCTTCCTCTTTCTTTTGGTTTTTGTTTTGCTTCTGTGTACAACCTTGGCTTCTTTCATTAAAGTGCCTTTATCTGGACCCCTGAGCTTTTAATCTTCTTTTCTCCCTGCCTTGATGAGGAGGGGAGCTGAGAGAGCATCTTGGTGGGCACCGGCATTCAGACAAGGTCAACTCACCACACTTAACATAATTGATAAGATTAAATAGAAATAAAAAATAAAATTCAGAATTCTTGCAGCAGGTATAGGGGGCAGTAGATATTTATTTGCTTTTAAATGAAACTAGGATGAAATCAACCAGCTAATGAATTTGTTGAAACTTGCTAACACAAAGGCAGTCCCAATGGACAGAAAGTGACTGCCAAATGAAAAATTGGCACCCTGGTTTCAATAATACTTGNAATACTTGCTCAGACTATTGATCACCATTAACAGGGTGATAATAACATATGCAAGTAATGATCTCTAGCTCCTTACTGATTTTTAAATGGATTTATATCAGTCAAGAAATTAGGCACATCATCAGATTCCATTTGTAATCTATATCAAATGAGTACTTCCTTTGCCAGTGTTCAAGGACTATGCTGACTTCTGGTACCTGTGTCCTGAATATTGTAGTAGTAAAGCTGTCTATCTTGAATCTAAATGTAACCAATATTAACATCAAGGATTTAACTCTAGGTGGCAGTTTATTCCATATTTTTTTTAAATGCAGTCTTAGTAGAAGCATAGTGATCAGCACCCGTTTGTAAATGCAACATTATAAATGCTGAAAGAGAAAGCAAATAAAGCTGTGGTGAGAGTTATTCTGATTTTTAAATGTATTTCTTCCTATAACCATGTCACTAACCAAAACAATTTTAGAGGGTATGACTAGAATTTTACTTTCCTGAATTATTAGTCTTTTCTATAATTCTGAGATGGCAGGGAAGAGCCTGATACTGGCTCTAAAAGACCTCTGCAATTCTTTTACCATATTTTTGGGCAAACCAGTCAATAACTACTAAATAAATAGTCCCTAGTAGTCTTGCTACTGCTGCTTCAAGTATTTGATGTTGGTTGCTGCTCCTGAGCAGTCTGCACCCTTTTTCAGCCCCTGGCTGCATTATTTACTGTTATTCCTGCATATCCTGATATTCAGGATATGAAGACCATAAAATAATTCAGGCTGGAAAGCAAGAGCCCTGAAGGTTTCTAGTACTACCTTCTGCTCAAGGCATGGTCAGCTGGGAGCCAGGCCAGGTTACTCTGCTCTCTGCAGAGAAGTTAATTTTGCAGACTGATGACTTTGGTGTTCAGTTACACATGCAAGGAAAGCCAAGGGAAAGGAATGTCCATGCTTCATTTTAATAGGAAGTAATTACTGAGACTGACAGTATAACTTATAACTGAGGGACTCAGTGGATATTGTTGAGTGTTATGTGTTAGGAAAACTGAAGAGATTTCCTTTTTATCCTACATAGACCCGAGCTATATAAAGAATTTTAACAGTGGTCTCAAATGACATACCATGACATTTCAGGCAGATATTTGATATGCAGCAGTGATCAAGGACTGTGATTTTCAGTTGGAAAACCAAAAATTTAAATTTCCAGCAGTTATTGCTGATGGACTAAACTCTGGTTTAGTAAACAGGAAGGCAAGAAGTGCAATTAAAGGAAAATGTTCAAACTTAGGTAGAAGAGCATTAATTTGATATGTTTTGGAAGCAGAATCCAGAGAAGGAAATAAAATTATCAAGAAAGAAACTTAAGAAACTTCAAGAAATAAACTGATGTATAAGCTTTTTTCTTTTTTTTTCTTTTTTTCTTTTTCTCTTTTCTTTTAATTGATTCAATAGCAAATGATCCCATCCTGCTGTAACCGATGCCAGTGACAAAATATTCTATGACTTCAGCTGTGGCCACATCAGACTGACTAACTCCAACACCTTTAACTGAGGTGGGAACAGTATACTCTACCAAACCAACATGCAGGGTTTACCATAGGTTAGCTGTTTGGTTTAGACTGGGAAAAATCCCCAGCTTAGCCTGAAATGATGCATTTTTTTGGTCTTAAAATCCCAGTGGAACAGTAATTCAGACTTAATATACTTTGGGTGATGTTCAATATTTCTAAAATTGTCTACAAATTCCAAAGCTAAATATTGCTTTCAAAAGTGACAAAATACTTAGGGGTTAGGGGAGAGTTTAAGGAGCTAAGTCACTGTATGCATTGCAGCTGATCCAGACCTGTTATATAACATGGGTCTTGCTGATAAGACAGAGTTTGTGATTTCTAATTTAAATAGAATTATAAAGATAATTTGAGTTTTTGGATAGCTATACCTATTTCAAAATGCAGTGTTGCATATTCATAGCTATTCAATCCCAAGCCTGTCTCTAATTGAGATGAGTGTGATTACTAAGGAATATAATAGATTGCTGCAACTCCTTATGGGAAGTAGTCCCAACAATTTACTTAATTTTAAGAGTCAGAAACTCTCTGTGGATGACCACTGTAATCCTTGCAGATAGTCTAAGTTCTTTAAATTAGATAAGGGAATTTTAACTTTTCACAGTTAATATAAGATTTCACTTTAAGTATTACTCTATTTGAAGGCATATTGGACTGTACACAGCCTAGCTGGAAGAGAGACACATGGGCATCAAACTGGTATGTGGGGTGCCTAAAATCTAACCTAATTTCTAGTGTTTATGTAACTCTTGGTAAGATGCCTAAAACAAGCTCCAAGAAGTCTAAAACAAGCTTTCACAGATTATTTTTTTTTCCTAATGACAATTTAAGTCAAGGCAATATCCCTAATCTCCTTCAATCATTTCTCTTTTCAAAATCCGCATTCTCTTTCTGCTCTCATGCTACTGGGCCCTGACAGCACCACTAGTTCTTGAAGTGGTCATTAAAAAAGGTTGGCAGTTTGGTTTTATTCTATTAAACTTTTCCATATGGTATCGAGGTCTCCTGAGGTTCAGCTTTTTGGTTTATTTTAATTGTGAAAATATAAAAATCCTGATGTCTCAGGTTTCCATCTTGAAAGGACTTCATTACAGGGTTTCTTCCACCTCTGTTTCCAGACTCAGAAACTAAGTTAAGTCCATTTGATGGACTTGTTGCATGGATAGGCATGCTGTCACTTAGTTTTTTCCTCAAAAATACATGCTACAGAAAAAAAAATGATAGGCCAATTTAGATTGTTGACTATAAGTTCTAGATGGTACTTTTTACAGTTTTGGAAGTTTTGTGTCTACATGAGAATGTGTTAGAAATGTCACCAACTCTATAGCAGAAAGCATGATGGTAAAACATGATTGCGTTGGATTTTCCTGAAATTGTATTTGTAGATAAGTTAAAACATCCAGAGCTGCTTTTGTTTAAGGCATTCTCATTTTAAAGAATTCATTTGTAGGTCAGACCCACTCTAAGCATTAATATTATTTAAAATTATCTTGATTTATCATTAGTATAACTCATCAAAACAGTGCCAAATTCTTTTGATTTAACTGCTGAAATTGTAATATTTCTATTACTACATGAGGAACAGAGTGAAATTGTCTCTTAAAAGAGGCTAGCTAGGAAAGGTACAAATTTCCATTGAAAAACAAATTGCTTTAACGTAACTCAGTAGTTAATTTTATGCTCTTCTACAGTTTAAACAGTTGTGCTTATTCCCTACATCTCATATTCTGTCAACCCCCTGAATTCATACCACTATGGAAGCATGTTAGGAGCTTGTCATTGATAACCAGAAATAAACAGTCAGAAAGGTAAACTAAGCTCAAATCAACAGAACAAGTACCCATCTTTCTCTCATTCTCCCCTTGTGCTAAACATTTGTGTTATAGCTACCACTGTACCTTTTCCAAAGCTGCAGAATTCCTCCAGAGGTGCACATCTTCAAGTAGATTTCCAAACGTGCTAATAGGAAGCCTCATTCTTTGAGAAGACTTATTTTCCATGTCTCTGAATGAAATTTAGAAAGAAAACTAGCCTGTATTCTCAAAGAACAAGTGAGGTTTATAAGCTGAAAAAGCTTTCTCTGCTCTCCTTTAAACATCAGTATAGAAACACTATGCTGTGTTATCTTCTGTACAGATCACTGCTCTTAGCATTAGGATATCCATTGCATGTAATCCTGTGTTCTCTGTTATGAAAATAAGAAACTGTAATACACATTTCCTGCCTATTAGTTGAAATTATACCTGGTTTTATTTTGACAGAATAGTTTTGTGGCTTGAGTCTCCATTTTTTTGTTTCTGTGGTTGAGTAATAATTTATATTTATAATTGCTATGAAATGTGACTATTTTTCCTTAAAAGTTTAAGCTTTTAACAGGTCCCAGGGCTATTTTAAAGATATGAAAGTTTCTTATACAAGAAAATTCAAAGATATTTTGAAAAACAAATTTGATTCCAAAATATTATTTTGGAACAATAAAAAGTATTTGAAACATGAGAGAATTCAGTTGTTTCAATAAAGATGGGCCTAAGTATTTCTTGTTTTAGATACAGAATACAAAGAGAGGTAGAAACGTCTCTCTGAAGCAGTGGGAGTCATCAGAGAAATACAGGCCTGAAAATGAGAAAAATCCCAATCAAAATGCAGTGGTTGTTACCCTTACAGAAAAGCAAAAGTGAATTCCCAAAAGAGAGGAATCTGTGTTGTGAATTGGGCTACAGCAATCTATCACAAATAGAGGTAATTAACAAAAAAATAATATCTGAGCTAATTCGAGTATTAGTTATGAGTACATTTTGACTCACTTTAAAAAGTGACTAATCTTTTTTTCTGGAATTATGCATTTACTAATGTTCTGTAATATTTCAGGAACTTCTCAGTTATCATCAGCATCCAAACAAACCTTTCTGAATTCTGTAGTATTTGGCTACTTAGGTCTTCTGAAAAGCTCAACCTTAAATCAACATCTCAATGATTTAAAGGAAAGTTATTTTTCTGAAATAAAGAAAATATTGTAGCAGTGCTTCTGGCAGCATTATACAGTGGAGTAGATGCAACCTTGGGAGGTGATCTAATCAATCTATCTGAACAGAACAGGAATATTGTGCCAGGTCTCCTGCAGTCTCTATGGTTGTTAATTGATTCTAGTGGGATGTTTGCCTTTTTCATAGCAGCATGAAACTGCTAACTCATGCTCACTTTCTAATAGGATATAACTCTTAGCTCTTGTTTCAAATTGCCTTTACTGAAATACTGTACTTTTGCACTCTTCTTGCCCAAGCATAGTATTTTTACTTTTGTAATCGTATTTCATTTTTTTTTTCCCCATGTTTCTTTGCTAACCTCTCAATAGGAATTTGAGTCCTGATCTTCTGCTTCAGCATACCTATGGTTGCTTTTAGGTCTTTTTTCTTCCTTAGATATAATAACTCCATTCCCTCAGGTCCTGTCACTGGTCCCCACAGAGAAGAGATCAGTGCCTCCTCAACCTCCTCCCTTCCTCAACCAGGAAGTTGTAAATGCAATGAAGTCTCTCCTCAATCTCCTTTTTTCCAGGCTGAACAGACTAAGTGCCCTCAGCTGCTCCTCATATGGCTTCCCCTCAAGGCTCTTCACCATCTTTGTTGCCCTCCTTTGGGCACTCTAACAGTTTAATATCTTTTTTATATTGTGGTACCCAAAACTGGCCAAAACTTGAGGTGAGGCTGCCCCAGCTCAGAGCAGAGCAGGACAATCCCCTCCCTTGCCCAGCTGTCAGTGCTGTGCCTGATGCCCCCAGGACAGGGTTGGCCCTTCTGGCTGCCAGGGCACTGCTGGGTCATGTTCAGCTTGCCACTGATAATGACCCCCAAATCCCATTCTGTGGAGCTGCTCTGCAGCACCTCATTGCCCAGACTGTCTGTACACCCAGAGCTACCCTGTTCCAGTTGCAGAATCTGGCCCTTGCCCCTGTAACTTCATATGGTTGGTATGAAGCATTCTCCACCCAATTCTATTTACTTATTTAAAAAGCCTTAGCCACAAGAACCAAACTGCTTGCTTATTCCTCACTGCATCACTTATTCATGTGTGTGAAATACAATCTTTAGACAGATCTAATGACTTGGATTACTGCACGGTGTTACTACATTTGTGTAGTGTTCATTTCAGAATGTGTTTTACTTTAGGTAAACTTGCCTATCCTGAGTTATTTTCTTCATGAAGCTGAACATTACAGGAGAAGCCTCCTGAGAAAAAAAAAACAATGAACAGTACCGTTTAGGCAAATGGTTAATTTTATCTCTGTTTTGCCAAGTCACAATTCATTGTCCTCCTTTATGGTGCAAAACTAATTGGCTTTTATCACAGTTACATTACCTCCAAAGGCACATAAAATTAATGCAAAATAAACATCACCATGATCAAAGACGGACTGATTAAAAAGGAAATAGACGCATATGAAGGTGATATTGAAACCTACAACAGACTCTCTTAGAATTATAAATCAAAACATTTTTCAGGTTATAAGCTATGGCTCCAGTTTATTATTTTACATTTACTTTAACCTTGGAACACCCTTGATGCATCTACTCTGAAGTGATTAATAGAACTGATGAAAATAAACTATGGAAGAGCAATGCTATATTGCATGACCACTTTATCAGGTTACTTGTTTACAGCTTTTGAAATGTTGATGTTCACATAAATAAATCAAAGCTTGTTGAGTTCTGTGTTGTATGTGAAACACTATCATATCTGACTGTGATACGTCCAAGGGGAGTCCTTCACTTCCAAGACATTATACTTTGAGCTGCAAAATCTCCAGCCTTTTATTTTCCTCCATTCAGTCCCTCTATTTTTCCTGTGTTTGCAGGAAGATCCTGTTTGAATATGTGAGTAATATAATTTTTCTCCTTAGAGTTCACATTGGAAAAAGTTTTGTATATTAAATTCCTTCTAAAAAATCTCAAATAACTTTGGCAGTTGCTATTGAATCTGAATGAAAGAAGGCTTATTAGGCATGACCATTGAGGCATCAGGATCATTATTTGACTTCTTAAATTTAAAAATGAAATGCCAGTCTTCAAAGAAGAGTGCAGAAACATTCTTGGAAAAACACACATTTCAGCTTAAAGGAAATAAGTTATATTTAATCAAAAGTTGCAATTAGTTTTATGTGAAACAAGTAAAACGCTAGAAAAGTTGAAGAAAGATATACATATACATGGGATTTGTATTTGAAGACTTGACAGTTACTCTGTACAGGATAATTGATTTAAGAAAATATGATTCTTAATTAAATTGAATGGCTTAGGGACTGTTATTGTGGAAATATCTAAGAGCTGTTAAAACCCACACAGCGGTAGGGTAAATTCAGAAATAATTGTGGTCTACAAATTCATACACTGACACTTAACAACCAGACAAATATGTAGAAGACTACAGTAAAAAGGAAATAAATTAATTATTCCTTACATGCACCATTGATTGTTCAAGGAATCTGGAACTTAAATTGTGAGAGAGGGTGTTCATATGAATGTACTCATTCCAGGAGAGCAGGGGAAAGAGAAGCTTCTCTTCAAATTTCTTCTGGAGAAGGCAACTCATTTCTCTTTCCTATTGACCTTCATCACAGTAGATCCAAACAGGAGACATGTTGTTATCCAGCAAAGAATATATTGGAGATAACAGGCTTAATTAGATGCATCTCTATTTAATATTTTCTATAATATTTAATATGTGTGATATTAAATACCCCAAAGAGAATGTGTTAGAGAATTGATGTGGGTGCCTGAGTGAATCCAAAACATTAGGAGAAGTAGGGATATGGAACCTCCATTCTATGTGTGAATGTAGGGAGCAATGGAGAGAAAGGCAGAATCTAGGGAATGAAGAAGTTACACAGGGAATTCAAATATCCATATGCAATTTTCCAAGGGAATAGCCTGCGATTATTTTAGGTGAATTCTGTTTATTTTACAAGCAATTTTTAATTTCCAATGCTTCAAACTACAACTGAGGTATGCAGGTTTTTCTTGTTGTTTTACAAATAGCTTTGTCTATTTTCATATAACAAGGTGGGTGGGTTATGTTGCCATCAATAAACCAATTGTGTTCTGTATTGCCAAAGACAGAATTAATCTATAAATTCTGTGCAGGCTATCTGGACACAACTAAATTGTAGGGGTTATGCTTTGTAAGCTGATGTTCTGCACAGCATTCACTGGTAGTTCTCAGAAACTCAGCATAGAGGCTACATGGTCAGATAGTGGCTTTGAGGTTTTGCTAGACAAAAAGAATTGTTCCTTTTATAGGTAATAAGTTACCAAACTGCCTCAGCTCTTCTGCAAAGCAGCAGCAGAGAAAGTTTAAATTAGACAAGGCCACTCTTGTGGTAAGGATTACTAAGTACTAAAATAGATGTCATGGGAGGTTGTGTAATCATCTCCTTTAGAGGTTTCTGAGAGCAACGATAAAGCAAAATCTCTCTCAGGTCTGACAAGGCACAACTGATCTATTTTTCTGTGATCACATTTTATTTTCTAAAATCCAGCACATATAACATTTTATAGAAAATAAAATGGATTACATTTAATACTGGTGACATAAAATACTCACTTCCAGTTTATTGCCTTTCCCATAAAACCCTGAGCATGTGATAAAGATGAACTGAACTCTTGTATGCATTTAACTATTTTTCAAATAAATTGTTTAATCTTAGAGAGAAAAACTGCAGAACAGAATTAATTTGTTGCCTGTGTATTTCTATAGTCATCTTTTTATAGTCACAGAACAGAAACATGACTCTCTTTAAGAACAATAAACAACCGCAGCTGCATTCCCTGCAGTTGAATTAGTAACCAGAAGGTAAAACTTTTCTCAAACAGCACCTAAGTCATCCTGTAATGAGGGAACTAATGTGGAACAAACATAATCGAGAAACACAGCCATTTGAGATAAACATGTTTTCATCTAAGTGCTTGTTAATATATTATTGGTCTGTTCCGAATCTGAAAATATTATTGTTGTCTTTTTGACATATTTTCCTGTCCTTTGCTCTTCTACAGCACATTTGTAAGGATTAGAGAGCAAGCCTTTCACTCCCTTTCCATCAAGATCAGCTCTTTATCTCACCTAGAGAAGCTTTCTTGCAAGGACACTCAGCTGAGGCCTCTGACAAGCACTAACACAGACCTTCCTGTAGCCTTCCCAACAGACAGCTGAAGCCAGGTCCTCTGTGCTCCTCTCGTGGCCATTAGGCTGCTGGCACCATTTCACTTAAAGTTAGCATCTTTGTATCATAGCAACACAGGAGAATGCAAAGCACGAATAATACAGCGGTGTTCTGTTACAAAGAACAGCTGGAGAATTCCTGAATTGACTTCTATGTTTGAATGATTTTTATGTACAAATTCATGAAGTAGGTTTCCCATCAGACACATAAATAATGGCATTCCAGCAATAAGTCAGCTTGTGGATGAGAAAAATGGCCCCTTTTTTTTCTTAAAATGTATGGCTATGTCACTTGCTCTTCAGTCACTCAAGGAGAAACAAGTTCCACAATGTTATTGTGATGAGGGCAGGTCAGCTGGTTATTTTTAGCTTGAGCAAACTCCCACAAGAGGAAACATTCTTTACCTGCAGCTTATTAGCATTCAGAGCTGCACCACTCCATCCATTTGAGCATCAAAACAGCTATTTTAATCTTATTTTTACAGCCAAATGCTTGCTGCTCAGTATTAAGAAAAAGGTGACTCAGAA
>VZUA01016017.1:5860-22666 GCA_013401035.1 Horornis vulcanius
AAAAAAAAAGCAGTGACCACTTTGCCATTTATGACTAAAGTATAATCAGTCCTATTGTTGGCAGAAACACCATCTCTGGAGGTGTATAAAAGGTGTCCAGATTTTGTGCTAGGTGATGTGGCTTAATGGATGAGGGGTTACACCACTAGTGCTGAGCTGATGGTTGGACTGACTGATCTTCCAACCTTGATGGTTCCATGAAAGAATCAGCAACTCAACTGTGTTTGTGACAATACTATAACAGACCAGGAACTCTGCAGTAGGTAAAGTCCCTTTCAATTTAAGGCCAATTTTCAAAAATGCTCTAAAATTAACTGGCTTCGCATTTCCTAGAAACTACATAGTATTTCATTAACAGAGAGCAATGCTAGCCTACCTGGAGTCATTTGAACATAGGAGTCATGTGACACAGCTTCTTTTATCTCCTCTTTCCCCTCTCTCTTTACCACTTGCCAGAGCTGGGAATCAATCTTTCTCTCTCTCTCAGATATTCCTCACAGTTGACCAGCCACTTGTTCCAGCCTACTTGTGGCTCCCACTCCTTCACCGGGAACGAAAGAAAGCACAGTATTAACAAAAAACAAAGAGCTGGCAACTGTAAGTAGCTGTGAGCCTGATTCACAACCCAAAAAATCACATTGTGTGTGAACAGTGAGAATGCACAAGGGTCTGTAGATTGGCAGCTTTCACTGTAATTGGAGGATTTCTGAGGATATCCAATATTCAGCCAACATCCTTTCAGATCCAAGTAGGACAGACATGAAGGGAGCAAAGCATCTTGCTAAAGCCTGCCTCTGTCACAGAACTTTTAATTGGAGTGGGGAAGTAATTTGAAAACAGCCTGAAAGTAGGAAAACAATCAGAATTTCCAAAAGGAAAACAAACTTTGCATGTGAATACTTATCGGCCTGGGATCATGGAAAAGGGAGAAAGTTTGAGGCCTTGACAACTAGAATACAGGAGTGAGTGGAGAGGGAAGGTGATCTTGGAAGAGGCTGAGGAATGGGGATTTAAATGCACTGGGCATAAAAGCAGAAAATGGTCACTGACTGCTATGAACAGATAATTCAAAAAAATGCTCACACTGACAGCTCCTGAAGGGCAAAACTGAGCAGCCACTCACTACAAATATTCCTTCCTAGGACATTTTTTTTTTCCTTTGGATACTTGAACTCTGATGAATATGCTTTATTCCAAAGGCAGAGAATAACCTGGGCTCTGCATTAATCAGGATCATCAGAGAAATTTTGGCAGTATTATTTTTGCTTGGAAGAAATATTGACATTTATTCAGGGATTTTTTTTTCTACTGTGCTCAATCAAGACTTTCTTGTAGACACTAGAGATAGGCCTGATATCACTTGTTGAGGACCTACCTAAGATGTATTCTCTTAGATGGGAAATTTTTCAGTATCTGCTTGTATCTACCCAGCAAAACAGAAAGACAGACTGTGGCAATAATCCTAAATAAAATTTTACATAGCCATATGATGCCCAAAATGATTTTTCCTTTTGCTATCTGAATAATCTGAGTTCAACCACTGCCCATTTTCCTTCTAGACAACCAGTCAGAAACAGCTCAAGCTTCTTATGTGTCATCATGACTGAAGAAAAAAAAAAGCCAACAGCAGGCTAGGAAGTAATTCACAAAACTTGAGTAGCGATCTCTTCCTCTCTGCTAAACCAAAGAATCATGAACTCAGCGACCTTCTGCTTGCTGAGGATTGTACAGTGAATGCTGGTATGCTGTGTCTGGCTTGGTGGGATCCTTTTTAGAGCAAACACTGTGGATTTAAGAAGAATCTTTGAGTCACACTTCACTGGTGGTCACACGTCAGTCTCCTAACTTGATATAAATGGTCTCTATAATTCCAGGTTATTAAGCCTATCAGGAAATAATGTTTTCTGGTTTTTTGTTGGGTTTTTTTTGGGGGGGGGTGTTGTGTGTGGTTTGGTTGTTTTTTTTTAAAGGATTTGCTTTGATCATTAACCAGATGCTGGAACATATTTGATTTAAAGTCTTCATGATAGGAAGGATTGATAATCTGGGTTTTATTGCTTCTGTCAAGATTATTTCCAAGTCAGCAAGTTGTGTCTGCAAGCTGTTACCAGCTGGTGATAGCTCTCAATTTGCTTTGGGAGGAACAGGATTTTGGCAGGCTTCCTCACAACATGGAAATGTAGTTATGTAGCAACAAGGACATCAAGTAGTGTCTGTCCCTCTCCACTTGGTGTTGAGGACATCAGCCACTGTGGAGGTGGTGAGTGGGGTGGCAGGGAGGGCCTGGGGAAAGGGGACAGGAGGTCAGCAGGGAAGAGGCTGGGGATGGGATGAGAAGAATAATCAGGGAGGAGGACGAGGAGGATTCAAATGCAGAAATAGATAGGAACTGGTCATGAGAGGGAGTCAGGGTGGCAGGAAGAAAGAAGAATCATCGCCAGGACAGCAGAGGAGTTTGCCATCCTCCAGGTTCCATGAAGGGCTGGATCTCAGCTGCAAGGCATCTCCTAGAAAAGGAACAGATCCTCTGCTCTTACCTTCTGACATGAACAGGGTTCCTTAAAGTCCACAGATTATTTTACTTACTGGTGAAATAATGAGGGCAGATTCTGTTCCTGACTCCTCCACACAGCAGCACAGAGAGCTGGCTCCAGGCCACCCACAAAGCTCCATCAACTGTGAGCCATAAAATTATGCTAACTCAAGAGACAGGCTCCACATCTTGCTCTCATGGTGATATACCATCATGGACATTTACAAAAACTTTATTTGGTGGCTGCAGAATTAGCTGTGCATGCTGAGATCACACACACTGATCATTGAGCAGTGGAAGGAACAAAGAGAAAACATGATTTCTTTGATTCCATTGTGCAAAATTAGTTTCTCTCAACATCAAGAAAAAAGCAATACAAATTCTTTAGTTTAAAGTGGGGAACCCCAAAATTTCATAGCAGCAGAAGCTTTCCTTTGGTACTGCAATAGTAACACGTTGTAAGAGAGTCAATATCACTGACAGTTAAACAAAAAAATGGATTTCTTGATAAGTTTTCTTTAGTGACTCTGCAGCTGATAGTGAGGCCAGAGATATAACATCATTCAAATACCTTGCTCTGTAAGTGACAGATCTTAACTCCCTTTTGGATACTATTAGAGAACAGATTTACTTTTTGCTAATTTGCAGATTTGTCTGTACATCTTTGTCTATGTTGTCCAATCCAATTCCAATCTAATCCTCCCTTGGTGATACTTCACAAAAGTCTTAGTCTGATCATGCTCTAGTATCCAATTCAGTTTGAGAGATGTTGCTTTTCGGACTTCCCCTACATTATAAAATGTTTTAAACATTATATTTGGAAAACATTTAGAAGCATTTTTCCTCTCCTACCAAACAACTTCACAATTAATATAGCTTTGTTTTCTTTGAAATCAACAATATGGTTTCTGCAGGTAAAATACCACTGGTGGAATGAAAACCATCTCATGCTACGGGCAGAGAAATTTTTAAGAATAGTTTATTTCTTGCTGCACTTGTGTGGTGCACAAAAGATAAAGACAAGAAAACCCCCAAACATGCCTTTTTAGGTTTAATCTGGTATGTGATTACAGTTATCTAAGGGGAAAGAGGAAGGAGCTGTAGCAAGAATGAATGGAAGTGGAGAAAAAAAAGAGAAAAGGAGTTATAAAAGCTTTTGCAATCTACAGGGAGAAGTGCTGGCTAAAGGCACACAGGAGGCCTTTCAGGTCAGCTCCCAAATTCCTCCGTCTTTGAACATTTTGTAAACAGAAGTGGAATCTTCAGCACAGCAAGGGCTGACAGATGAGAAGCGCTGAATACCATAAGTGGCTAAGGAGCCAACAGCTCTTTTAAAGAAAGGATCCATCCAGAAGGCAGCAAGACTGAATTTTTAACAGATATCACCTGGTGGCACATAACAATGTATGAACCCAATGAGCCAATGCCTAGGGGAATTCCCAGTGCTTTGTACCCTGGCTTCACTCTTTGACCCTCTGGTGGGTGCATGGCGAGAATTAAATACCGTAGAGGGATCTGTTGGGGCCTGGCCAACTGTGCTGGGAATTACTGAACTAGCCACAAACTGAACATGGGGTGAGCCAAGGGCTTCATTTCACACCCAGCCCAAAGCACTGCTGAGGCAGCCTGGGTGGGAGCTGCAGCAGCCAGCCCTGGGTCCTGCCCTGCTTTTGTAGTCTGATGCCTACAAACCTGTGTATGCCACTGTCATCCTTCCCTTGCTACCTGCTTGTCTCCTCCAACCTCTCAGGAAGATGTCAGGTCTTCAGAAGGTGGCAGGAACACTGAGACAAGCTCATTCACTGCATGTCAGAAATCCAGGCAACCAAAATCTAATGCTTAAGGTGGCTGTTCTTCCTATTTCTTTCTTTGACATCTTCTAGCTATTCCAGACATTGCACCAGTCAAGCAGATGAAAACAACAACAAAAATAATCAAAGCAACCCAAAGACCTGTTCAAAGTTGTTTGCAGGCAAAGGTTTGGGTAATACAGTTTCTGTTGCTAATTCTTTATTTGGCCCTCATCAAAAGCAGCAGCACATTCTTTATCTTCCCAATGCCATCAAAGCAACTGAGATAAGAAGGAAGAGCCACTCTTTACTTTCATACACATCACAGTGAGCTCACAGCATTGCTTACAGAATGTGGAGTCAAAGGGATCTATGAAAAAAGATCTCTACCCAAGCAGGTATCTACAGTGAGTTTAGGCTTGTCAGACATGGAGATTTTGGGAGAGGAGGAGAAAATATTATTCACTTGGAATTCTATTAAATTTTAAAGCATTTATATTATACCGGCATGCCTAAATCTGTTAGAAAGAGGACTTGAGGCCAGGCAATATACATGGATAAAACCCTTGCTTAGAGTAATATGTTGACAGAATCTAACAGAAAACATCATTTTGGTATAGCTCATTTTGTTCTATAATATGTTAGGCCAATATAAACAATTTGCCACCAGTATAATTGCCTGTTCCCTTGAGTATTTTCTGTGTTGCAGTTTCAATTATACCACTGTAGTTAAAGTGGCAAAACTATCACAGACAAGCCTCTTTAGAGGGAACTTAAACTGCCTGCCAAATAGGGATTTGTATTGCTCAAATAAACTCCACACAAACAAAATATTCAAAGGCTTCCAGTCAATAAACGTCAATGATATTAGTTCATAGACTGCCAGCCAGTGTGAGCCAGCTGTGCAGGGGCAGTCAGGGGCCCAAATAAGGAGATGCAGCAAGTGGAGTCTGCAAAACTGCCTAACCAGCCCAGGAGACAAAGTGCCACCAGCTTTCCCCAAATGTGTGTTGTTACACACCTGACTACCTTTGTACCCCTGCTCTAAGAGCATGAATTTCAACAACAGACTATGCTAATGCTCTGGTAAAAGCAATTTACCCACCTAGTCCTCACAACTGAAAGTATTCTGAAATAAAATATGAGTATCCTTTGAAGGTACCTGAGGTCATCTATTTAAAATTTCCATCCACTTCAAATTTCTCATCAACAAAAATGTTTGGATATTAATGGAAGGGTCGTACCAAGGAAGATTTAACAAAAGGATTTACTTGGCTTAGCTCAGGTCACAGGCATACACTGGAGACTCTCCCATCCAGCTCTCACCTGCTGCTCCCATCTCCAGCCCTTGCATGAGTTCCTCTCTTCCATGCTGAACTGCCTGCAAGGCAAATCTGACGAGACAGCCTTGGAGCTCTTGTCAGGACACAGAATCTGTGCAACCACTCAGCTGCATGCTGCAAGTGCAGGTTGGAAGGGCACCTCAGCTGAGTAAAACAGAGAGTGATCCTTCATCAGCAGGATTAGGAGCCAGGTTTAAATTAACACAGAGCTGCAGCCCGCTTTCCTGTGGCAAAGGTCGCACAGACTGGCATAACCTGGTGCTTGAAACAGCTGAAGGGAAGGAAGCAATAAAGAATTAAGTTTTGTGTGGGAAAGAGAGGTGTATGGAATAGGTATCCTCTCAGGGTCCCTTCCAATCCTACTCAAGAATTCTCCATTGTGAAAAGTAAATGCTGGCACACACAAGAACAAACCTTGTGCTGTATTTGCAGGCAGAGTTTGAGCAACCCTGTTCCCTTCTCTGTAACAGCTCACGTAGAACTGACAGCAGTACTGTGGTTCTCATGTCCCAGCTGTATCCCAGCATTAGAGGTCACAGTAAGCTCTAAACACTGAAGGATCAAAACAAAATCTTGACTTGAGGTTTATTGTTTTTTTAAGGAGGTGTTTTCACTGGAGAGGTGGATCCCAAGGGCAATACTTTCTCATCTATTATGTCGTGCATTTTCTTGGGGAGGGGACCCAGACTAAGATGGTTCTGAAAAGATGTTCTCATTTTTATCCTCATCTGATTTTTTTTTTTTTTTGCAAATTTCCCAGAAAATTCTGTGGTCTGAGGAAAATCCCAGCCTCTCTTCAGTGAGGATACCAATGGATTCGGTATTACTGAAAATCTGCTGGGAGATTTTGGAAGTACACTGGTTTAAGTGTTCCTTATGGTAATGGTTTAGCAAGAGTACAGCTTTACCATTGCTGCATAGCTCTGAAATAGAACAGACTCATTCTTCTGCTACAATCTCTTCATACAGCTGGCATCAGGCTCTTGAAATAAAATACAGAAATTACCTTTTCATAAAATCATTCTATGTTGCAGGCCTGCATGTTACATTAGTCACATTAATATTTCATGCTGTAACAGATTTATACATTTGATGTAAATCTCATCATTACCTCTCATAGCAACCTCAGCTGGAATGACCCAAATTCTGTTCACTTAGGGCTGGGCTGGAAGAGATTGTTCTTGAACAATCTGCTCTGGTCAATCTGTTTGTTCTGGGGATAAACTACAGCCAATGCCAAAAACTTCCCTAAATGTGACCAGGTGTAGATATCAGATCCTCAACACCAACTATTTCACCGTTTCACCCATTCTGTTCCAAGTGGACTGTACTCCATGCTAAAATAGGCACTGCTCTTCTGGGGCTCCACTGTATCTCTCCTCCTTTTCCCACTCTTTCCATTTCTGTTTGCTGCATTCTCTTTAATTGTCATTCATTTAAAAACCTACCAAACAGATTTGATTTCAGCGAGCTTTGTGGAGTGATAATCACACAACATTTTGTCCATGGGATTTTTTTATGCTAATTTTTAATACTTTGCTTTGCTTTAAAATATGTTTTTCAAATTATTGCATTTTCATTTTTCACTATACTTTTTAGGCACATATTTGTGTCTGAATAACTCCAAGTCTTCTAATAACTTAATTCATGTCTGATTTTAAATAATTTGCAGTATTAAGCAGTTAAGGACATCAGTTATATGAGGAATGGAGGTACTCAGGGAACTCGACTTCTTTTGAAAGAATATTTGGGGCTAAATTGGAACACTTGGCATTCCACATATCTGTAATATTTGATGACCCAAAATTTTAATCAGGTATAGGGAGAACACGTGGTTTATTTATGTGTGACAGAGAATATTGTTCTCAGACACACCAGTGACAACTTTTAGACTATATTCAGTAACAAAGACCTTTTAAAACACAATTTTAAGTGGAGATTTCATCCTTTGTACCCCTTGGCAACTAAATTAGGAATTTGAGAATTATATGGAGAAAAGGAAGCCATGTCTCCAGGTAGCACTTTGGCCATTTAAAGTCCAAATCACCCATCAGAGATTCTCATATTCCTTAGAGGAGCACTCTGCTGCCCACAATGGCCTGTCCACTTGGAAATAGGCAATGACGTGATAGATTTGCACCAACAAGAAATTAAATAGTTTTCTTTTTTGATACAACAGCCTCCTCTTTTTGTATAGTGGTGAAGAAAACAAAGTCATTTTGGCAGATATGTATCCTGTTTACTTCAGGTTTGAGAATGCATATTAACAAAACAAACATTTGGAAGAGCTTTAAAAGTTTGGTGTTTTTCTTCAGGCATTTCCAGGGATTCCTCAATGAGACTTGAATTATTTCTAAACAGAAGTCACTGCTGCACCTTTGGGAATGTTCTTCATGAGGGAATGGGAAAATTCCTACTAAAAAGATAGAGCCTTCTGGGACACAGTGATACTAATGGAAAAGTGCTTTCATGCAGGAGGCCAGAGCCTAGTGTGCCAGGGTTCTGTTCCCCAGTCTACCAGAAAAACTTTTGTGACCATCTGTGCTTGATATATTCAATCTTTGAACCACACAGATAACTGACCATTACTGAAGGCTTTGACTCAAACCTATGGTCCTTCAACTACTCTTGTATAAAGTGTAACAACACTTCTCTACAGGAGAAGGGTGTTTCAAGTAGTTCCATTCCTAAGAAGAAAGGGCAGTAATATTTAAGTCAAGGAATCATGCATTGCATTGTGATTGTGATATTATGACTCCAAAGCTGACAGACATAATAAAGATCTGCGAGAAACTTGACTGTGCCTGCCAACATTCATTCAAGTTAAAAGTGAGTTGCAGTAGCATTATCTGAAAAATCAAATGCTTATTCTTTGGCATTTAAACCCACTGTGACTTAAAAATATATGTTTTTCTCAAGACCACCAAGACAGCATGATCTGCATGAAGGCTAATTACTGATCTCTGACATACACAATTGTGCAACAGCATCTCAGCAAGGTTAGCCAAACCTCATGCTTTTATATGTTTCAAACAGCGCCAGAGATTCCTCTTCCAAGTCCAAGTTTGGCCTCCTCTTTATTTTACAATAATTCTTTGCTTGGGAATCGGAACAAAGGCCACCAGAAACTTGAAAACCAGAAATGAAGTCCAGAGTAAACAACAGACTAGAGTCAAGCTCCCTCACACTGGCCTATTGCTGACACAGTCGTGTTGGAGCATCCGTAAGAGTCTAGACCCCTGCAGATGCCCTTACTTCTTTATCTCAGTAGCTAGATAAAGGTATGCCTTTCAGGATTGTTTTAGAGCCAAGATCATACCCATGATTATTGAAGGAGTTTCTAAGAGACTGCAAATTGAACATTTTCTCCCCGTAGAAAAGCCTTGTTTTCTGTGAAATGCAACCTGTAGAAAAGCTGTCGTATGATATTGCAAAAGAGCCAGTGGAATGTCCTCTGTCCATTATCAGATTCCCTACCTACCTAGTCCCTTTCCTTTTCTTTATCCTCTCTCAAAAATTACATAATTTAAATCACTAATCCTTTCTGGAAAGTTTTGACACATTTTTATCAGATGAGTCAGGCCTTTGTATCACTTTCACTGCAGACTGGCACTGAAGGATCCTCTGCCTTACAAATGAGCCAGCACAATTCAGTGCAAGATCTTATCAGGGCAAAGCACATTATGTTTGCACCAAACACTGTTCCTCACCTGCACTTCCAACTTTCCTACCATTCCCATCACAGCAGATACATTTAGCATCTCCTCCCTAGAAGATATTTGTTAAGAAAATACATATTTTTATTTCTTCCAAAGTGCTTTAAATGGCCTTGTCCTACTCCATGTATAGCAATGGTCACACTGCTAGAAGAGAAGAGGTTACCTCCTTTTGCACTTCAGCATCTCATAGCTTATGATCTTATGATCTGACGATCAGAAAGGTGTCTCTTTCCTCTTCCTCAAGCTGACATGGGATTTATTTTCAGCCTAGAGAGAGAAGTGGCTATAAGGAGCTTGACATGGCCATGAGGTCATTTGCATCTGTTTTTTTCTGCTGCTTGTTTGTACAGGGTGAACATGTGAATCTGTCGCCTTTGTGTCACAAAGCCTGAAAGAACTTTTCCCTTCACCTTTTCCTCCTTCAAAGGAAAAAGTGGTTGTAACAATTAACTTATGTAAAATGATTGCATTTGTAGACAGATCACATTTTCATTAATGGAAAGGGCTTTGAAGTTGACACGGAAGAACCTAACTGAGTGCACAACATTATTGCTGTATATTAGTACATCGCTTTGCTGGGTAAAAGTTTTATTCCTGGTCTGCACCAAGGCTACCAGGGAGGAAACAAACTAAATGGCCTATGTTTTCCAACACCAATTCCAAGGTAGTATGTGTCCACCCATCTTTGCAGAACATTTTGAGCAACGTCAATGGGATGGCAGTAGAAGAAAAAACACGGACAAGTTACTGATAGGCTGTTGGGGGTTGGATTTGTTTCCTTTTCGCTTGTGGAATTTTTTTCCCGGTGGGTTGCTAGGGAACTAATTGCTGGGTGCTTGTGGGTGCTTGACCAAGGCAGGGAAAGGACAGGGTGGGGGGAAGCTGCTCTCTCTTGCTCCTGGCATCGGAGCGGGCCGGTCTGGCTGCTGCTGCTGTTGCTGCTGCGGGAGGATTTTCGTTGTCTCCACTGGCTCCGGTGCTGAGAGAGTCTGCCATCATCGGCTCCTGAGCCCCGGAACAGCTGAGTCCATCTTCTCCTGCCCTGTTGGGCCGACCCTGTCCTGCCGCCGCGGTTCCCTTGGCACTGCTTTGAGGGTTCCTGCTGTGTCTCCTCCCCTGCTGCGACATCCCGGCCGCTCCAGCCACCACCGCAGAGCTGCTCCCATCCACCGGCCCGGGATTGTTCCACCGTTCCAGCTGCTGCTCCCGAGCGAGATCAGACTGCCCCGAGCTTTGTGAGAACAAAGCCCCTCGAGGTCTTGCCTGGTTCTGTTCAGTATTATTGCTGTAATTGTTGTTGTTTGTTTGCACTGTTATAAATACTAGTAAAGAGCTGTTATCCCTATCCCCATAACTCTGCCTGAAAACCCCTTTAATTTCCTAAATTATATCATTTTGAGGGAGGGGGCTTGAATTCCACATTTCCTAAGGAGGTCCTACCCCCTCCTTAGCAGATATCTGTCTTTCAAACCAAGACATAGGCCTAGCTGAGATTCAGAAAGAAAAACTCCACACCTCTGCCAAAGGCTGAGCATAAAGACTGCAGTTTACGAAATATTGCCAGGTGTTCTACAACTCTTGCATTTTGGCAAAACTGAAAAATATAACGGAGCTGAACTCAAATTAGGACTGGTATTCGTTCGTGTTTGCTCAAGGACTAAGAATGAAAGCTGTTCAAACCATTTGTATCAAATCAGTGTGCCAAAAAATAGTTTGACTAAGAGAAATGGCCACAAATGTCATTGCTGACAGCAGATACTTTTGTACTTTTCTATATCCTTCCTTTTTTTTCCAAACTGTACTCCTAAAGAGTGAACATTTTCTTATTTGCCTAAAAAATCCCTTTCTTTTGGTTAAATATCCCTGCATATTAAGGCACACCTTCACATACTTATTGCATCAGCTTTCACATATTGTATTATCACCAGGGTGTTCTTTGTAGAAACATTAATACACTTTCTACTGCTAATACTCCTCCCACCGTGGTGAGCTGAACTGATTCTGTATGCATTTGGATCTCACAAAAGTTTGATGGGGTTTAGCAGCCAATTAGTACCAGTTAGCCCAAACCTGAATTCTGAAATCCATATCCATGACCTCCGAGTACTTCTATAAGGAGATGCCAGGTGTTTTTTGGTTGTTCTTCCCCATCAGTGGCCTTTGCTTTATCAGTCAGGTCTGGGAACCACATGCTTGGGTGATGTCTGCACATTTTTGGACAACCTTAGCACTGAGTCTGGCATTCCCTCACGACACCTGTACAATACCTTGACTAGTTGCCTGTTGGAATCCTAGAAACTTAGAATTTGGGGTTTTAGTATATAGTGATACATATGAATCAAGATGGAGGATTTGGGTGTTGTCTTTGTCCTTCTTTACCTTCTTTTTCCTTCTTCTTCATAGGTGGTTTTCTGTAACTGGGTGAAAAAGGTCCACATTGCAGGTCTTGGGTGGCCATTATTAGGTCAAAAATATAAATAATATAGATGTCACCTTGGTATTGGGTGCTTATCACTTAAATCACCTTGGAAAGAGTTAGAGGCTCTCCATTTTACCTTGTTTCCCTAGCTTTCGAGTTAAACTCACATCTCGTGAGTCTGTAAATACTGTAAATACATAAGATATAATAACCATTCCAAGTCCAAACTCGACATCTTTGTTTCCCATGTTATTCATCCTGACTATGGCAGAGAAGAAAAGAAGCCAAAGTTGTCACAGTTGCCCACAAACTTCTGATTTCATAGAGTTCCACGTACTCTGGCAAGACTCTCTATAGATATAGGAGTCTGTCCTAAAACTATCATGATGATTAACAGAGAATGTGAGAAAGAAGTTTTGTCATTCAACTTTGTAAATACTTTTGAAACTACTAAGAGGAGCTTCAAATGTAGAAGTTACCTATGCCTTCGGCTCTGTCAGGGCAGTGTAACACTGCTGTTACTGTTGTCTAGCACAGCACAGGGACTGCAGCAATACACCAGTGTGCAAGACACCCTGAATACAGTACTCAGAACTAACTGGAGGGAAAACAGGGTAGACCACCAGTGGCAGCCACTGCAATTGTACTGTTGTGTTGATAAGATTTACCTGGGTCAGGTGAGCAGTGGTCTGCTCGATTGCATGCCACTGAAAGGGATGGAAACCTGAGGTGGGGAAAGGTTGGTATAGCTGCAGCATCAGGCTGCTCTCTCAAAGACTCTGGAGAGCAGTACTACGAACAAGTAGTAGTGAATATATCACTAGTTACTTACTAAAGTTATGGAAAATACTTTCCAGGCTGGTCCTACAAAAACAGATGGGAATATACCATGATGGGAAAGGTATTAATTTCATTGAGTTCATTCAGTTCACTGAAACAGAGAGAGCCCATTAGGAAAGGCTGGAGAAGCAGCTTGTGCCATCCTGCAGGCTCCTTAGCACAGGTCCATAATCAGAGGTTGAACCCTGTAATTCTTCTCTCTGATCTCTATGGATTAAATGAAGCTCATCAAAAGATGAAAGCATCCAGAGGTCCGTGACAAGGACAGAGGCCACAGCAGGTTCATGACCTCTGTTTGTGTCTTCATGGTAGCATGAAGAGGAAATCATCTGTCACATTGAGACAAGAAAAACCCTTATTTCACTCTGGCTTTCCATTTCCAGAATATGGGTAGTACTGTCCATAACAACTCTCCCTTAGCTTTGCCCTGGATTAAGCCAGACAGCTGCATACATTACATCACTATCCACAGAGAAGCAAGATTCTCCATGTTCTAATAACCAATCCCTCACCAAAGGATCTAAGCAAAGATCTTATAAGTAAGACTTATTTCCGTAAGACTGACTCACATGGTGTTATGCCTCTTCAGAGAGGGCAGAATGTTCAGACATGAACTAATAAAGCAATTCCTGAAACAAGTGGGACATGCCTACGTGGTCCTGGGTTCATGAGGACACTGGTTATGGGTGGAGATCAGCAACAAACCAGGGGTGAAGGGACAGAAGGTGGGTAAAGGAGAAATGTCTCAGTGGCAAGTCAGGAGATGAGACTCTGTTGCAGAAAGACACAAGGAGCAGGGCCCTTGAGGTGGGGAGAGGTTGTGCGGAGGGGAAAACCAAAGAGCTGGATCAAAAAGAGCAAAGGGGAAAGAGCCTTGCCTCTCCACTTCATCACACTTCCTACATTTCTGATATTTAGCATTGAAACATCCAGCTGACATTAGGACAGGAAAATCTATCCAGTTAACTCAGGGGTCTCTGTGACTTGTCACCAAAGTATGTCTACACTTTTAGAAGGTGTCACTTCAGTTCCTGATGCCAAGCCCCGGAGCCTCTGCCAGCATTATTGACAGTTCCAGGTAGATGGGGGCTGTAAAAGCTGCTGCTTTGCAGCTCAATGAGTGTGCCTGGTGATGTGAAACCTGCAAGGTTCAGGAACAGTAGGGATCTTGTTTTATCCCAGCTGTACCTGGTTGGAGCAAATACATCTTTTTCCTTTGTAGTTCTATAAAACACATGTGGACAACTGGACATGCTCGCTAATTTTCTGCTCTCACCTCCAAGTTCAGACTCGCCCCACTTCCAGCAGACTGGCTTCCATGAACACTGAATTAGTGATGACAGCTTGGGGCTGAAAAACTTTGGGGTTTTTCTCTTTACGAATCAGCCCTACACATGGCACAAATTGTCTCGAGGAAGATCCCACATATATTTCCTGCACAGCTGGTCAGTTAAGCCAGAACAGTTCCCCGAATGTATCAACAGATGTGTCCTTGTAACATGTAACATCTTGGACATTACTGTTTTGTCTTCAAGGAAGTAAATCTTTTAACAGTTTTAGGTTGGATAAAAACGGGTTTAAACTGGATTAAATTGTATTTTCTCTAGCATCAGCCTCAGCTCTGTAAGCAGTTAACTCATTCACTTCTGTGATGCCCTTTGGGCTAAGGTTTGTTATTTCTTTGTGCTGTTAATTAGCTGATAACAGTGGCAAGGGGTTGTGGGTGCAAGGACTGCATTTCTCATGTAGAGATAAAGTCTGCACAGCTCTGCTGAGGCAAACAATAAAACCTCTGAGCAATTAAGGAAATCCTATCAGTCCCACAAATATAAGGTGCAAGACCTTTTGTCCAGGGATCTGGTATTTCACGTCTTTATTCAAGAGGATCCAGTGGGGAAGCTGTCTGCCTCAAAAAAATGTTCATTAGTTGAGCTACTGAAGTTATGCCTGGGTAACATCCCTACTATTCTCCCCTAAAGCAAAAGGGAGATCATAACATAATTTGCTAAATTAGATCTACTGATTGGACTGCCAGCTCCTAGTAAGCATTAACCAGCGCCCAGGCTCCTCAGGCAGCAGAGACTGGCTGGTTGCACTGGTTACAAGGTTATTTCCATTACCTGAAAGAGGTGAGCTTCATTTTTCCCAATATCATAATCATATTTAAACAAATGTCTTGGGACTGTTGAGATTCTAGCAGCTGTTGTCTTCTCCCTCTGTTACAAAATGTCTCAAGCTCTCAGGACAGAGAGTTCAACAGCTTCCCGCAATCCACTCCTGGAAACCACCAGCATGCAGAATATCAAAAGGTGGTAGCCCAAGGTTTATTTGATCTTATCCAGTCCTTCAGGTGAAGGACTCATACTTCACAGCCCACTTTCTTGTGGTATTTAGTCATTAAAAGCAGAAAATCTTAGAGGATTTCCTCTTAAGTGTCTCCAATTCCCTCAGCAAGTTATCTCTGACGTTCAAATTTGAAAACTTACACAACTGTCTCACTCTAGTTCTTGGAAGTAAACCCTTGTGCATCACAGCTTTTGTGCAATATATACATGCTAAAGCAAAATTAATATCCTCTGTTTAGTCTGAAATCATTGGCTCAATGCCTAGAGTGACTAAGGAAAGAGACTAGCATTTATAGAACAAAGCTGGATTTAATTCTGCTAGGGAAATAGACCACGTTGAGAAAAAGACTGTGAGAGGTGGAAAACAATGGGACTCTCACTATCCAGAAGTCGAGTTGCCACATATAAACTGGAGTCTGGGAAATGGAGAGCACATAATGTGCAATAGCTCAGAGAATAAAGGATCTTATCCAAACTCCTTGACTGCCACTGGAACTTTATATGTTTCTGAGAGTGGGGTGCAGATGACATCTGTATACATTGAGGTTTTTTACAGTTGCAGGGCCAAATTCCATTTTCATTCATCCTGGTATTGAAACAAAATTAATCCATCAGAATATAGACAGATCCACACTTCTTACCATGGGTGGTAAGACAAAGCGTGGCTCCCCTGTAATCTGTGCAGCTGTTCATATCTGAAGAGGATGTTCCACCTACCCATTTGTCTTAGTTTGAAAGACAGGTGTCTGCTAAGGAGGGGTTAGGACCTCCTTAGGAAATACAGAATTCAAATCCCCTCCCTCCAAATTATTATAATTTAGGAAAATTAATAGAGCTTTCAGGCAGAGTTATGGGGATAGGGATAACAGTTCTTTACTAGTATTTATAACAGTGCAAACAAACAACAACAATTACAGTAATAATACTAGGCAGAACCAGGCAAGACCTCGAGGGGCTTTGCTCTCACAAAGCTCGGGGCAGTCTGATCTCGCTCGGGAGCAGCAGCTGGAACGGTGGAACAATCCCNTTCTGAGTGAAGAAGAAGAAAAAATTGCTTGGCTTATCCATTAAGCCCCCAACATAAATCTATTACATGTTTTGGTCATGATTTTGAAATATATAAATGTAGTTTGAGGATTTTCATGGCAGACACTGTAGGGCTGTAGTGAAGACTATCTCACTGTAAACTAGGTCCATGCCAGCAAAGAGCTTTTTGCTATAATTTCAGCAGCAAAAAAAAATCACATTCCCAGAACTGGAAAAATGTTTGAAAGAGATGGACTAATTAAGTACTGCTAATATTTAAGCAGTTTAAGGTTGAAATACTTTTGGGGTGTAATAATGAAAGAGAATAATGGATACTATGATTGAACTTGGGAATAGTTTACCTTGAAGGAAAATTGTATAGATTAGAGGGCACTTATACCTGTCTTGGAACCAAAACTTAATCACTGTCCTTTAATAAATATTTCCATAAGCTAATCACTTCAAAGCAGTGAGCTGTGTTTCTTCGAGTAAAGGAATGGTATATGAAAACAGCAACAATACAGAACAGCCCACCTACTGAGGGCAAATTGTTTTACACACTACAGGCTACAAGATAATCTGTCTTGATGTTTGCATTTAGACAGATTGAGTCAAGAAAATGTGATAATTATTTATTAACAAACTCCATAGAATAAAGGGCTTTCTGCAGGAATTAATATAACTCACATAGTTAACTCACTGACATAAATGGACTGCTTGATTGCTCCTTTTTTTTTTTTTTTTTTTTTTTTTTTTTTTTTTTTTTTTTTTTTTTTTTTTTTTTTTTTTTT